>QWTY01005311.1:0-13702 GCA_008033365.1 Pseudorectes ferrugineus | reverse complement strand
TCATGGGTAATTTCATGTATTAAAGTAGGTAGGATGTAATCACTGAATATGCTATGGGCCACCACACTGCGCATGATGTCATACGGTCTGGAATGTCCCTTTGGTCAGTTGGGGTCACCTGTCCTGTCTGTCTACCCTCCCAACTTCCCAGGCACCCCCAGCCCCCTCCCCAGTGTGGCAGTATGAAAAGCAGAAAAGGCCTTGGCTCTGTGTAAGCCCTGCTCAGCAATAACAAAAACATCTCTGTGTTATCAACCCTGTGTTCAGCACAAATCCAAAACACAGCCCCATACCAGCTATTGTGAAAAAAGTTAATTCTACACCAGGCAAAACCAGCACAGATTGTTAAAGAAAACTTCTCTTCCCCTACCTCTTCATGGCCATGCTGACTTTTCAGCCAGATGACAAGTTCTTGAGATACCTATTTTCCCACTACAGTGGACTGGAAGAGGTAGGTGCCCCCCAAAGAGGATTCAGGCTGATGAAGTTAGGCACCAGTCATTCTCCCTTGTTTGTCAGGGCAGTGTAGGAGATTTCCTTTACTGGGTCTAGCTCCTAGTCTGTCACGGTCTGTGACATCTCACTGTCAGAATCTGTTCCACATTCCAGAAATTCCTTCAGGTTCTTAGAATTATTTGGAAAGTTCTCTGTCTTGTCTGTACAGATTTTATTTTTCTTTTTAGAAAACTCCCTTTGATTTTAAATAGCCCATCCCTTTTCTCCATCTTATTCCTAATCTTTTTAAACCAGTCATATTTTTCTGTTATATTGCACCACTAGATGAAAGTACATACCCCGTGAAGGGATTATGGCCCAAGGAAAAGTCCGTGCCGGAGAAAGTACATCTCAAAGCATCTGTTGCTCTAGGTAAGTCCATGCCACAGCAGGTACACCCTGAAGTATCTATCAGTGGCCATGGATTAATTCACTACACAGCAGGTACACCCCTGAAGATACTGTGGACCTTGGATAAGGTCACACAGGAGCACATACAGCCCTGAGAGATGGTGGTCTACAGATGAGGTCATGCTGGAGCAGGAGCGAGAGGAAGAGTTGACTGCAATGTTAAACCCTGTGGCCTGACCCAAAGGGATCAGAGTTGAAGACTGTCGTGGATATACATTTAAATTGCTGTAAGCCGTGATCAAAGATGCATTTTACAGGAAGTACTACAGGAAAAGCCACCTGAACCAGTGGAGGATGAGCATCACAGGAAGCAGTACAAGTGCAGTAGTGGCCCAACCTGAGCTCAAACGGTGGTGGGGGGTTAATGAGGATGTACTGGATATTGCCTTACCTATTAAACTGGCTTTATTTCAACTCATACATTTTTTGACTTTTACCCTCCTGATTCTCTCCTCCAACCCACTGGCGGGAAGTGAGTGATTTGCTGTGTGGAACTGAACTGCCTGCCAGGATTAAGCTACAAGAATAAGAAAGAACTGAACTCTGCTCTATATAAGCTGCACTGTGAGGAGTCTGCAGTGGTGCAGTCAAGACTTATCCAAGAGAAGGAGGCAGTTATATCATTTATACAGCTGATCAACACCCAGTTTCTGTGATACACAGTATTCTGAGGTGGGACATAACCTTGCCAACAAATTCCTGAGCAAATACATTGGCAGCTGAACAACAAACTTTTACAGTTTTGCTGAATTCCCAGTTTGTAACTCTAACTACTAAAAGACGAAACATACAGCCAGAGATAAATTTTTTCCTATGCAATTGTGTTATACTACTGCTTTTTGCATCGTGCTTGACAGAATTTTTAGCAGTTTGTATTCCACAGTACTAATGAATACAGTATTAAATGACTATGAAAAGAAAGATGAATTTGTTATAAACAATTCATATATTCCCAGCCTTTTAAATGTACTATCAGTACACTTTTTATTCACATTAATCCCTTCTAAAAGAGCCCTGAGACAATTTCTGCTCATTTGTGAAGACATATACTTACTTAATCAACTGTTGTGACTTCTTTTGAAGTAATGGTAGTGTTTCATTAGCAGCTAATTTCTTTAGACCTAGAATTACTCAAGAGATGATTATATAAAAGTGAGACTCCCTCACAGTTGAAAGACAGTGCATTGGCAATTAAATCTCTACTCTCAGGCCTACTCTTTTATCTTGAAATGAAAACAATGAGACTATCCCCTACTCCACTGAATACTGCACTCAGTGTAGAGATATTTCTGGTGCCTCCATGAGCCGATAACACAAAGGGTAGCAGTGTAAAACAGAAATTCGTCTTACCTCATTCCAATAAATATATACATTGTGAATAACTGTTTCTGGATATCTGTATCCTTCACTCCTTTTATAGTAGTTAATGGAGAGAAACAGGCACTTACAGAACATTTTTTTCTTACAGCTGAATTAAAGATCAAGGAGGAAGACTGAGTACTAATCAACTAAAATTTTAACTTGTTTTCTGTCTTTGCCTTGAACCTCTATCTCTCCTGCACAGCTCTGATATGTAAGGAATAAACCCTAAGAAGTATTGATATAGATTGCTTGATGTCACTTAGGATTAGTACCCAGACTTTCACTCAACAGTAAAAACGTAGACGGAGACTGGAGTTAATCTCATCCTGCAGCAGATGTTTAAACTTCAGGTGAGTGGGTTCAGTCTAAATGTATCTCTGCCCTTTTCTCTCCTGTTCGGCCATACAGGAAATAGGGTGACGTGACACATTTCCAGATGTGAAAAAGTCTGTTAAGGACTTATAAGCATGCACTTAGGAACATATCCAGTTTTCCTAGGTTTCTTGAGATAAATCCTATTTTATTTCTTCTTTTAGTGTCAAACTTCATTTCCTGAATAGGTGAATATTAGCACTTTATCCTGTTTGCATTGAAGCATCTTTATTTAGGATGGGAGAAATCTAAAGAAATTTTTTCCTGTTTTGTTGGTTTTTTATTCTGTAAAATTTTTCTGTCAGACTGGGAACTTTCTGTGGGCAGTGTCCAATCGTCTTTTGCTATTGTAACGTTATTCATGCTCTTATTTGCAAAAGGGTAAGTATAATTTATAAAATCATAGAATCACAGAATGCTGTGGGTTGAAGGGACCTTATAGACCATCTTGTTCCAAGGCCCCTGCCATGGACAGGGACGCTTTCCACTAGACCAGGCTGTTTGAAGCACCATGCAAGCTGGTATCGAACACTTCCAGGGATGGGGCGTCCACAGCTTCTCTGGACATCCTGTGCCAGTTTTTCAACACCCTCACAGTAAAATATCTCGTCCTAATATCCGATCTAACCCCATTCTCTCATATTAAAACCATTCTCCCTTGCTCTATCACTACTTGCATTTGTAAAAAGTCCCTTTCCATCTGTCTTGTAGCAACTCCCTTCAGGCACTGGAAGGTGGTATAAGGTGTCCCTGGAGCCTTCTCTTCCCCAGGCTGAACAGCTCCAACTCTCTCTGTCTGTCTTTGCAAGCAGAGGTACTCCAGCTCTCTAGAGAATTGTCTTCATGGCCCTCCTCTAGGCTCACTTCAACAGAACCATGTTCTTCTTAGGTTGGGAGCCCCAGCACTAAACAGAATAGTCAGGTGGGGTCTCAGCAGATCAGAGAGGCCCTTTTGGCCAAATGCTTTTGATGCAGCCCAAGACATGGTTGGATTTCTGGGCTGCAAGTGCACAGTGCCAGGTCACGTTGAGAAAATCTTAAAGCTAGTACAAGAAGAAACTGATGGAGTTATATAGGCATGTATGAGCAAAAGTGTGAGTGTGAGGAGGGAAATTAACTATAAAATTCTCAAGACCTAGGGCCCATTCATAAATTCAGAAAGTATATCCCATTTAAAGAGAAAAGTGAATTGCACTACTTCAGGGATACAACAGAAATATTTGCTGGGAATTCTCATCAGAATTAACCTTGATATCTTTTGCACTGTAGATGCTTAATATTAGCTGCAATAAATCCCTCTCATTCTCTTCAGTTCCAAAGGAAGCACTATTTTAAATAAGCCCTCATTTAATATTGGTCTTCAATTCATTCAGAAATGTGCAGTTCAGCTTGCTTAGTTTTGTCTGCAAAAGATAATTACAAGGATGTGAATCACTATGTTTTCAGCTGAGTCAACCACCCAAACTAATAAACCTTTTAAGACATTCTCATGAGCAGGTTTTAATATCTGAGTACAGCTAATAGATATGCAGCATTTCAGTCAGATGAGCAAAACCATAGCAGCTTTGCACAGGCGTTGCTTTGTGATTTGTTCCCACCACCCCGAATATTAAGAAGACAACCTTGTTCCAGCTATGTTGAGTTTGAGAGCAGCATGGAAAGAACAGAATAGACTAATGAGACTTTGAAATCCTTTCATGCTTTTCTGAGCTTGTAAATACCCCAGTCAGCTATGACCTATCATGAATTAAATTAACCTTAAGTCTGTCAGATAAATCCTGTCCTGTTGTTTGTCCCTGGAAGAGCACTCTGTGCTAGACACTGAAAGCTGTGAAATGGAAGCTTATGAACAGAGCCAAATTTTCTCTAATTTTGGGCTGCTTTGTCATAATGAACTAGCAAGTAGCAGAGCCCCAGATGAGAACTATTAGAGCCTCACAATAGAGATATTCACATCTAATAATTTGTTTCAGTGCAAATACTACTGTTATTGTCAAGACTATTTTAGACAGGTTTCAGGAATTTAACTTCCTTTCGTACTCTGCAAAAGTGGTTTGCTTGCTTGAATGGTAAAGACAGGCATGTAGTATTAATGATATATTTATTGTGTGAATTCTTGAAGGGTTTTAGGGCTATTAATTTGTCTATGCTCAGACAGGCAACAGATTCACTATAAATACCAAACAAAAACAACTTCTGAGCTGCTTATCTTCAGGAGCATCCTCACTACTGAAGTTCGGGAAAACCTGCTTTAATTTGTCTATATAGCTTGAAGGTTAATATGAGATAAACCTCACTGATGGTAAATAATCGTCCTCTAGGAAAGTGTCACAAGCATGTCATGGCTAGCACAATAAGTCCTGGCCTAATAGCAAACCTACGAATTTGTGGGAGAAGAAAAAGCAACAAGCTAGGATTTATTCCATATCCCTGCACAAACGGTATGTGTCTGAAAAATGTCTGTAAAAAAAAGATCCACCAATGTGCATTAATTGGATGTGACCGGCTGGGCCAGGTGGTAAGGCGCTTGCCATGGACAGATACAATCAGATTTCAGGTTCTTACTCTGACTAATCTAGAGAAGGAATCTGAAACCTTTGGGCATACACTATTCAGAAGAGATATCTGCTCATTTCTTCCAGGAAAGGTCCTCAGCATTGTTTATGTAACTGAATAACCATTGAACCGGGAAGAAATAGAAAGAGGGTTTTTAAAACTTGGTGGTTAGCATGTGTAATGAGACTGTGAGGGGTATAGACTTTCTCTGAGGTCAAATGAGTCGCCAGGGAACAAAAATTGAACTGGAGTTTTCTAGGTTTCAGTTCATGTCTGTACTATCAGAAAGTTACTGCTTTTCCTTTTCAACATGTTTCATCAAAGTGAAACTTTCTGACAAGGTATTTCTTAAAAAAATTCCCTACTTGTTTGACACTAAGTGACCTTAAACACTCAAATGTACTAAAGTATGCTTTAACCCAGTACTTGGGATTCTTCCAAAGATCATTGAATTATAGAATGGTTTGGTTCGGAATGAACCCTAAAGATCATATTGTTCCAGCCCCCTTGCCACAGGCAGGGACACCTTCCATTAGACAGGTTGCTCAGAGCCCCATCCAGCCTGGCCTTGAACACTTCCAGGGATGGGGCATCCACCATTTCTCTGAAACCTATTCGTGTTCCCCTCTGCCCTCAGAGTAAAGAATTTTTTTCTAATATATCATCTAAACCCACTCTCCGTTTAAAGCCTTTCCTCCTTGTCCTATCACTACATGCCCTTGTAAAAGTGTGTATTCCTCCATGGCTACCTGTCACTCCTTCCCTTTTGTGTTTGAGTTTGTCCAGGAGCTCCATGTTGATTCACACGGCCCTCTTGGTGTTTTTGCCTGACTTCCTCTTCATTGGAATTCATCACTGCTGAGCTTGGAGGACGTGATCCCTGAATATTAACCAGCTTTCTTGTACCGCTCTTGCCTCCAGGGCTTTATCACATGGTACTCTAATAAGCAGGTCCCTGAAGATGCCTAGGTCTGCTCTCACAAAGGCCAGGGTAGTGAGTTTGCTGTGCGAACTTCTTTAACTCCTCTTTTTTGTTTCCCACTCTACGTGTGTCTGCATAGAAGCATTTATGCTGGGCTCCTGATGAAGCCGACTCACTGGCTGGAGTGGCTGGAATTCCTTCATGCAGCTCTCCAGGTGTTCTCCTGCTGACCCCTCTCCAGGCTCTGGGCATCTCTTGCTGTCCCTGGCATCAAACTGGTATGAGTGGCATGGCCTGAGGTTCCCTTGCCCAGTGTGTACTAAATGTGTACTGGATGTGCACTATTTTTATTTACTGCTGTACAATGCATGCTTTATGATTTTGTGCCAAATCTATTGCATCAGGAGCACTTCCCCAGACATTGGGGAAGATTTCTGGGCGTATCTGAGAATAAATATTCACTGTTAAATGAAAATAGGATAGAGACAGATCTTGAGTACTAGACCCTGATCCCCAGCTGCCTTGGATCCTTCCAAGTGGCTATTTCCTATGAAAATCATGTATAGGTGGAGCAAGCACTAAGCTGGCCTGAGTCATTCAGTTGCACTTGCATCAATTTCTGGCTCTCCTTTAATTAGTACAACAAAGGTACCCCTCAAGCAATGATGGTTATAAAACCTGAAATCTTCTTCAGACAAGTATTGGTTAAGTTGGTGGAGATTTATGAAACGCACTTAATATAGAAAGAATAGTTATTAAAGATTGGATCTAAGGTGCCTAAACCCTAGAGAAAAAGCCAGAAGATTCATCTTTTAATGTTCAATCATCTCTGTTAGCATATGTTTTCATTATTTCTCACTGCAAGCTTTGTTTAGAAACTTACTAATTTCTTTTCAAAGGTCTCTTATGTGCTTTAGTTCAATAGCTCATTTTTCAGTCAGTCTTTCTATTTTTCTTTTGGGGTATTTCTCTAATTATAGAATAAGTCTTTGAATTTTTGTGTTCTTTGTGTGTATGATGAGAACATTTCTCAAATCAATTTTAGACTTCTCTTGATCATATTAAAAGACTTCATTAAAATCACTGGTCATTGTAAAGATGGATTTAGCTCTAAATCTTCAATGATGTCTATTCAGAAGCACTTGCATATCATTGCATGTCATCTATCAGCTAGGTCCCAATTTGTCTGAACAAGAATAAAATATTTTCTTAAATTAAAGCAAAACCCATTTGTAGCTATCAAGCCGTATTGTTGTACAACCCCAAACACACATTACTGAGATCAGGTTTCCTTTCTCTGAAGTACCTTTGCTAGAAGAGAAGTAAACATTTTCACACTGGAGAGTTCTTAGAGTTGGTTAATTTACTATTCACATACTACATGCCCATCACTGGGAGGTTAGAGAGTTCAGACTATTAGTACTTGTTCTCAATGAAAGATTTAACAGAAGATAGAGATTAAAAGTAGAAGGCTTATTTTTCCTTGGCTCAAAAGCAAAGTGTAGTCAATTTTGCTTGATCTTTCTCTAAAACACTTGTAAATGTTTTAATTTGAGTCTGATTATGAGACAGAGAAAATCACAGTCCTTATTTCATTCTTGTCTTTGGGCAAAACCCCAAGCTATTTGAAATTAATAAACCCACATGCCTCAAATATGTCCAAAAGATTTCCCTGAAGAATACACATCCAGGATGTGTTATGTTCTTCTATGACTTTGCAGTACTGCTGTAGTCCATTACCTACTTTTTGGTGAGTTTCCCTTCTGTGAAAATGTAAAATCAAAATGGTTTTTCCTATGCAGCCCCTAGCTTCCTCTTGTCAGGGATTTTGTATGAGACACTGGAGGTACACATGGAGGTGTACTGCTATAATCAGACAGGTTCCATAAAAAGAGAAGAATTGGAAAGTACATTACTTAATTGTTAATAATGATTAAAATAACCCTAAAGCAGCTCTATTTTGCATTAGAAGTCAAACCAAACCCAAAGATAATCAGAGTGCAAGGGTGCTTTAAACTTCCAACTCTGCAGAGCTGCATTAGTGGTGTTATGATGCACTTCTGGAGCTTTTTAAACTGTTTTTCTTGAAGTTTTTGCTTTGTATTTTTATAAGATACAGCTGTTTTCTGCAAATTACAAACACTTTTTAAAACCTGTTAAGCAGAGTTTATTTGAGCACTTTTTGTGTCTAATCTATTCAATGGCCTGTGGAACATTCAAATATTAAATACAAGAAAACAGACTGCTTTTCCCTACACTTTCCCAGACTGGAATCTGGAAAAGTATGCATTTGCATTCACTTCAAAAATATGAACTATCTTCAAGACGGAGATCTGATTTTTCATTAGTTTTTGTTCACAGCCCCAGAAAACAATTTGAGACAGAAGAGCATTGGGATGACCTGTGTTCTCTAATTTCGTATTTTTTTTCATACAGGATTGCATTTTCATAGAAATAAAATAATAGAATATAATACAGTAAGGGAGTATTTCAAATCACTGCATATCCACTTCCTAGTGCACCAAGGCAGGTGCAATTCTTCTGTATCCACACATTTTCAGTCTTAGCAGAAGTGTAGTATAATTTCAGGAGAACAGAGCATTCTGACACAGGAGAGGTTTTTGGTGTTTTGGGGCTCTAGGTTTTTTTGTGGCTAGAACAGTGTCCTTGGAAGACAATGTTGTAGAGGCAAATCTCCTTAGGTTCAATTATGGCTAAAATTCAGAGCAAGTGCCCTAATTAGAGCATTATTCTGGAGAAGATGGGTATCCCAGCTATGCTGTAAGCTGGTAGAGACACTCTGCATGTATCTATCCAGTTGAGTCCTTTGTGGTGTCTAGGCATAAGGATACCCTTTTTCCTGGATCCCAAAATGGCTTTGATAAGATGGATGTGTCTCAACACTCAGCTCAGATAAACTGACAGAGCCTCCAAAAATGTGCACTATCAGTACTTCATATCCTTAAGGGAACTTTTGCCAACAGCTTTATGAAACTCAAGCACAGGGTCAGAATTACTTTCTGGCACAGTGCTATGCTTACACTTCCAAGCTGAGTTTAAGATGCATGCTAAGCACTTGCCTTCTCTCCCTTGTAATATGGATATTTCTGCACTGTTAAATAAAAAGGGTCACAAGCGAATTCAAGGACTAAATGCAATAAAGTTCAGGGAAGGGCTGCAACCCCATCTCACGCATGCTGTCCTTGGAGATTGGTTAAGTACATTTTGGGGTGGAGCCATAAAAAGGGATTTATCCTTTTAGTTTTATCAATTCAATACCTGAATCCTGAAATAACATTGTAATGGCAATTACATTATTACCCTAACATTCTGTTGGTTTGAAATTTATCTAATATGCTATAAGTTTGTGTTGACAATTGATCACATACTTCAATACATTATTAGACTTTTCAGCTTCTTATATCACAAATAATATTATTTTAAATGTATGCCCAGGAAAAATATTATAGCATAATAATACAGTATGCTTCAAGTTATTTTTCGCAGAAAGCCAACATTTTGTTTAGCAATTAGACT
Organism: Pseudorectes ferrugineus; assembly: GCA_008033365.1. Classification (NCBI taxonomy): domain Eukaryota; kingdom Metazoa; phylum Chordata; class Aves; order Passeriformes; genus Pseudorectes; species Pseudorectes ferrugineus. Next base: position 4,047 of record QWTY01005311.1, on the reverse strand, counting down.
TTGCATGGTTTGCATGAGTTTCTTTAAGCAGTACTTTAGAGGAAAAAATTGTTTTCTTATTCAGTGATTTTATAACTTCAGTAAAAGTTAATCTATAAACTATAAAATTAATGTGTTTACTCTAAATGTAATATATGTATTTACAGGTATTCTTGCAAACATAATGACCATGACAGTCATCATTTTATGTCTTTTGTTTGATTATTTATGCTACAGCTGAAAGAAAAACAGTTTAGTGGGACTATAACAACCTTAGAACTCAAACAATAACAAACAGCAATGTATTTTATTTCTGAATGAAACATTTATGAAATATTCATGGTAACATTCAAACATGTTCCAAAATGATTGACTTGAGATTTTTCGCTGTGAAAAACTGACAAGATATCTGAGGAGCTGGAATCTGTGCACTATTCCATCAACACTTGCGAATTAATTGAGAAAGAATGGTTACAATTTTTTCTTTAGCATGTGGAATTTAAGTACGTCAAAAACCCACAATAAAATCAGTTCATGCAAACCTTTATTTATTAATAAACACTTTATGGTTTTCCATAAGCTACACTTGAATGGATCAACAATACAGTTTTGGTTGTCTGGCTCATTGTGTGTGAGAACACAGACTTATGGTGGAAAGGTTTACGTAAGATCCACAGAAGTACATAAATTAGGAATATTTTGTAATTTATGATGAGGGATTTTTGACAGATGGGGGCCCATCCTGACGTTCATATCTCTAGAACCCATTATTTCTCTTATATGTCTATAATTAAAGAGCTTAATTTGGCTTTGAGATGACATGCCTTGCAGAAGTGGCTACTAAGAGATACCTCCCATGGCAGGATCATAATATATGTTTATAAGAATTAAAATAAATTCTCTGATTGCGCTTAGCTCTCCCCAAAAGCTAAATATCAGGATTTGAATGAATAACAAACACACTGTCAAGGAAATGCCAGAGCAAAGACACGTGTTTTACATCTATCTTGGAAAGTTACAACTCCCATATTCTTTTATAACTCCAAGTGGAACAATTCAGAATTAAGGGTAAAACATGAAAATTATCTGCCAATATATGTCAGATTTTATTCTATGACAGTAGTTGTAATCTGTCCCCTGACTCAACTGTTGCAAAAGGCATATAATTAAAAAAATCACATAAAGTACATAATTAATAAATTAGTGTAATTTCCTCATGAATTTCTTATCTTTAAAGACAGTAAAAGTTAAACAGTGCATAATAATTATAGTTAACTACAACTCTATAAGCAAATAAGCAGCTTTTAGGGTAAGTAAACTCTAAATGGTCTAGACCAGTTTTCAGCTGAAATTGCACTCAGTACTCATCATGGTATTCAGAACATTGTGATTGATTCAGATTTTAATTTATCTCATAAAAATGCTGATAGCTAGACTCTGCCAGAGAATTAAAATGCCCTTCAATATTACAATAGATTTCTAACTAAAAGGCAGTCTGACTTTATTAAGAATGCTTGTTACGATACACAAAATCTTGATACATTCTGTTTAATTTAAATCTTCACAGTTACTTCAAGAAGTGATGACTGTGGTGTGTGAACAATATTCAATCACAAAGAAATTCACTCAATGTATTAATTACAAGAATAAAGAGCATTTAACACATTCAGGAAAGAAGAGAGAGCAGTAGACAAAGACAACCTCTATTGCTGAAAATGTTAACTCAGAGTTTCACGCGTGTAACAAAAATGTTAACTTAGAATTTAATGTCTATAGAGAACTACCTGCGAACTGTAAATGAACACTGTGCTGAAGGGTAATGCTTTCAGATAGATACAATGGTGTGGAAGAAGAGTCATTAATCACCCCTAGTATATTTAGCATTTAAAGACTTTACGGGTGATCTGGAAAGACACTAAATGTCATGCCATCAAAATAATGGATGATGAAAATTTGCAAACTTTGTTCAAAATGGCAAAGGCGTACTGAGGGATGTAATGTAAACGGAAAATACAAACAGTGAATAAAAGAAATCTGAGTTTGTTCTTCAGATATTCTGTGTCTCTGAAGCTTTTGGTTGGACTTGTCTTTTGAATGGCACCTTTCTCAGCTATGTTCTTATACAAATTAGAAGAAATTATGACATGCTCAGTAAAGCGTGAAACCACAGGAGGATGTAATGGACATTATCTAAATTGTCTTCTAAACACTGCATTTTTTCTCTAATGCTCAGTTAAATCTATGGGATAAGCATCTTGTTAGTTATTTTGCTTTAAACATTGTCTAATAGGACTGAATATATTAGTACAGACTCTTTGAAGGTGGGCAAATACAAACAAAAGAAGGGAAAAATTAGTAGGAAGCAGTTAAATGAAAATTTGTAAAAGCTGGCTTTTATCAGGAGATCGGTAAATTTACTTTTGAGATGACAGAAAGCTGGAGGTTAACTAAGAATAATAATTATAAAACAGTGTAATTTCTTCACGAGCTGCTGATTTAAAGAATACCAATAATTTCAATTTAAACAGTGCATAATAATTATAATTAACTACAAGATAAGCCATTTTTAGCGTAAATAAACCAGTTATATCTTAAATGCTTGTGATTGTTTTTCTAATATTCTTACCATGGAATTTTTTACAGTTTTACCTCAATACCTCATACAGTGCATTGCATGTTTGATCATTTGTTTGAGCCTACTCAAAATCAATAGAGTTCCTTAAAAGATGTCAAGACCCATCTACAGAGAACTGATTAGAAGGGTAGGCCTTAGCTTACAGGTAATTGGGCATACATGCCAGTTTTTTCATTTTATTTTGCTTCCATTTAAGTCAACAAGACAAGTAGAGGACTTTTTGTTACATTTGCAGGGTATTTATTTTATGCATTTTAAAATAATGGTTTAAAATAAATCTGGATGTTAAAATAATTTCACTGCAGACTCTATCAAAACAAATACTAAATCAAGAATTTGGCCTAACAAGGAAGTATAATCATAATAGTCCTGAATGCACATGGCTAATAACTGGAATCAGGTAATATTTAAATAACATTTGATTTATGGGTTGTGATAGAATTGCACCTGAGATTTCCACCAGTTACCTTCCTCAGATATTCACCAAAAGAACATATGGAATAAGTGCCACTGAAAACCTCTAGCCTGCCAGGAAAACTGGAGGAATTAAGACTTGTTAAGGATCAGCACTTTGAACTAGGTTTGTTTGGGGTAGTTTTTTTGACATACAGGAATTGTTAGGTTTTATATTTACTGGTGAAGTTACCATGCAGTCACTGTTAGTCCACAAACTAAAGTTCCCTGTTAAATTTTTGTGGGGAAAAAAAGGAAGCTGTATTTACATAGAAAACATATCTGTAAACAATAAAGCTTATGTCTCATTAATTTCCTCCCCTGCTCTTCTTAGAAGTGCCCAAAGTCATCTGTTACTGCACAGGCTTGAAAAATTCAGCAAAAGGAAGAAGGCTTTGCTTAGGTACTCATTAAATGTGCAAATATGCATATGGAAATCATAGACTTCACAGCAGATAGACTCTAATTGGCATAATGGTTTTCTTTTATTCTCAGTGATAAACTGTTGTTTGTTTTTTTCTCTTCATGTCTATAGCCCAGAAGTGGGAAAAAAGATTTCTATTGTGTTTTTCCCCCAAACATGTTCTTGTACTGAATTTATAATACAAGCCTTGAGTAAGTTTTTAAATGTCACAAACCCATGAAAACCTGATTTATAATGAATGCTGATATATTTTAAAGTGTACTAACATGCCATCTTGGATCCTTTTAAACCTCTTAAGGTTAAAGCATCTTTTGAATTATTTTATTGCATTTTTTGGCATTAAAAAAAAAGAAGTTTCAAAAGTGTCTAATTATTTGATTATTGCCTAAATAAAGCAAATTCAAGATGTTGATTCTCCACTGCGTACACCTTATTTTATCACCTGTTATCATATGAAGCACATCAGGAATATAATCTCTCTGATTATTATTTTACAAAGTGTGATAACACCGAAGTCCCAGAATCTGTTCAGCCAGGACAGATCTTTCATTTGCAG
>QWTY01005310.1:5109-76905 GCA_008033365.1 Pseudorectes ferrugineus | reverse complement strand
CTCAAGTTGTGCCACAGGAGGTTTTAATTGGATATTAGGAAACTGAAGGAGTAGTCAAACATTGGAACAGGGTGTCCAGGGAAGTGCTGGAGTCACCATTCCTGGATGTGTTTCAAAGACATGTAGATGTTGCACTGAGGGATGTGGTCTAGTGGTGGCCTCAGCAGTACTGTGTTAATCATTGTACTCAACAACCCTAAAGGTCTTTTTCAACCTAAATGCTTTTCTGATCCTATGATTCTAAGAGATTTTCCTTTATGAGGGCTGCAGCTGGGACCAGCAGAGCAGGCGAAACTAGAAGAGAAATTCCTCATTGCCTATTCAGCCCCAGTGTGCTGCCTGGAGGTATGTGCTGTGTCCTTCTCACAGCTCTGTCTCCAGCCCTGAGCCCACTCCTGGCACTGGAAATCCAACACCAGGCACATCTACCCACTAATCTGTAATAAGTGGCCTGGACATGCCCAGGGAAGGGCAGATTCATCACACATAAACATAGAGCCCAATATTTCCACATCTGTGATAGAGGCTGTTTCTGAACAGACAGTAAATCTGTCCTCTTGCTCTTCCACACACAAATCTTATTGCTTTCAATGTCCTCCAGTGATACTGGTACAAAGTAATAATTCTTGGAGGCCAGAACTTGCAGCCTGCAATGGGAAAAGCCCCTGTAGCACAGGCACTGTTTTCAAATGAGCTCAACTGGACCCACCTGAAAGTTCAGCCCTAGCACCTGTTGCTCTGCCAGCAGGATATAAGAAGGGTTTTAATAGCCACTAGCATGCACTGGATTCCTGGTGTGTGTCTAAAAGAGTGAAATACTTTTAAAAGAAAGAAGTTTGTGTGTCTGAGGAGGGAGGGGAAGAGAAAGATGGTAGTGAATATCATCCTGAGGAACTGCATAGATAAGGGCTGCTTATGCTTCAATGAGCTTATCTGAGGATAATAATCTTTTTATAATCTTTTTGGTCTTTTGTTTTTAGGGGTTTTTTTAAATAAAATATTGTTACAAAAATGGTTTAAGACTTATGAATGTCTTGAAGATTTTTTTTTTTAGTTTTGAGAAAGATGTAAGTGGTAGCATGAAGCTGCTGTGAGTAGCTTCTCATGCCTTTTGTTGAACTCTGGATTAGGCAAGAAAAAATTGTGGTTTTTTTGATTTGTTTTTAGACTTGTGAGTGTCAATGTTTTATGATGCAGAAGCTATTCTGCATGACTTATTTAAAGTTATGAGAGAAGCCCTTGTCAGTTTTAGTTTTTCATATTAAGTACTGCTCCTCTCACGTTGTTTTATCTGCCTACCCTTCAGGAAAAAGAAAGAGAGTATAAAAATGAAAAACTACCACCCAAAATCTCCAGAACAAAAATGCTGTTCTGTGTTCATTTATTTTTGAGTTCTTGATTAACTATAAGTGTAAATTCCATTAAAAGTGTGAAATTAGACTTTTTTTTTTTTCCTTATATAATGCTCTAAACAGTAATTTTGCCTCCTTATTATCCTCCTTTTTCCAAGGCACCCTTTCAGGCCTCCAGATGCTAATTATTTTAAGATATTAAATTATTAGAGTAGCTCTATTTGTAAAAGAAACTATTGAGGTACCTGAATTTGATATTACATGGACAATAAATAATTAGATGAGAGGATTGAGAGTGGAAAAAGCAGGTAATAAGAGAAGGTTTAGAAAGATGCATTTGCTGAAGCTAGTCACAAATGGCCATTAGTCTAAACAGTCCCATCTGGCAGAGATTTGTAGGTATTGCAGGAGAGATAGGTCTTAAGGAAGGATTTAGAAGAGGATAAAGTGATATGATCTCCAGGATTATCAGTGACAGATGAAATAAATGTGGATTAAAAGTGGATGGCAAGTTTAGGGGTTTTTTAAGTACTCTGTACCTTTAAGTCCAAGGCTTACATTGTGAGATAACCGATTTGTCTTCTTTAGTAGTTTGAAAGGTTTTGTATGAGTAGTAGTAGGCTGGAGGGGTTTGTTGGTGGTCTGGAGATGTAGGTGAATGCTTTACCTGTGAAACGGTTTCCTGTTCAGGTGAAAAACCAAATTTCTGAGCATTAACAGTACAAGTTCATGGTGAGTACTTGCTAGGCAAGTTCTTACCTCTGTGTAGGTGATGGGGGTGTTGCAAATGAGTAGTTTGGGTCACTTAAAGAATCACCATCAGCAGGATTGTCAAAGGCAGGTTTTGATAAAATTTGTGAAAGCGTGATAAGGCTCTGTGGCAAGGCTTACTGTTTTATTTACTGCATAGAGGAAACACGCAAAGGAGAATTGGCTCAAATTCACTTTAGAATGGAGAATGGGGATGCAAAGGATAAGGAAAACCCTCCCACTGAGTCCTGAGGTTCAGAATAGACACACCCACCACACCTTGCTTTCTGAACTCCCGAAAGAACCTAGATGTTGCTGGAATCAGTCTTGGTCCCAGACTTGGTCAACAGTTATGTCTAAAGGACTTAACCAGCACTTAATCATTGATGAATTGAATGTTTAGAAAGTGACTCAATAGGATATATTATAATTAAGTCACTGTAGATTTGAAACAGCAATATTCATAAGATACTTCCAAGAGAGTATAGGGATAATTCACACACACAAACACACACACACATATATATATATAAAATATATAAATGTATGGATGTATCTGTCAAAAATTCTCCTTGACTTCGGTGAAATACCCAAATTGAATGCCTTTGCATTTTTCAGTGGACAAAGGGTTGAACCTAGAGGAGTGGGGGGTATTGGCCCAGGCCTTATTATCAGCTTTTGGTGATTTTCCTCCAAGTATTGCAGACTTGAGAGCTGGGGATCTCTGAGAAGTGTCACACTCAGAGGGAGATGCTGGCACAGCCTCCTGCCATCTGGGAGAGCTTGAAAGGCCTCACCTAAGACTGTTGTTAATAGAATTTAAGGTGATTGGCTTTAATTATTAGTCAATTTTCATCCAGGCCATAATCCGAGTTGGTAACCACTGCAGTTTTTCAAAAGTCTGGTAACAATGACACCGTTCCACTCAGGTTATGATTAATGCAAGTGATGTTCCAAGGCTGTCAGGGGTGACTGATTATATCTTGTTCCCCACCTTAGTCAGCCAACAGCTATCCCTGGTATGAACAATTCTGCTCTCACCTTAGCCATGCAAGGTATGGTCAAGAAACACTTCACTACACAATTGAAACCATTTGCAAACTACCTTTACCAACTCTGCAAGAGCTCAGCTCTTGTTGGCTGGTGTGTTTATCTGTTCAATTGTCGCCATACTTCTATAGCAAAATATCAACTATTTTGACAAAGGAATGTTTCAACAGTGTTCTCTTCACTCTTGTTTGTTTTTCCTTTTCACCTCTTTTAATTTATCCCCAGCTAGCAACCAAGCCCCACCCAAGACACTTGCTCACCCCCCTGCACTGGGAGAGTAAAAGTGGGAAAACTTTGAGATCAGGACAGTTTAATAGGAAAAGAGAAAACTGTATGTGAAAGCAAACCAAAACAAGGAATTCATTCACCACTTCCCGTGGACAAGAGGGTGTTCAACCATCCCCAGGAAAGCAGGGCTCCATCATATGTAATGACGACTTGGGAAGACAAATGTCATCACTCCAAGTGTTCCACCTTCATTGTTCTTCTTTCCACAGCTTTATGTGCTAAGCATGACACCACATGTTATGGAATATCCCTTTGATCACTTGGGGTCAGCTGTCCCAGCTGTGTCTCCTCCCAGTTCCTTGTGCACTCCCAGCCCCCTCAGTGGCAGAATAGTCTGAGAAGCAGAAAAGGCCCTGACTCTGTGTAAGCACTACTCAGCAATAATAAAAAACACTTTTCAGCACAAAGCCAAAACACAGACCCCTACCAGATACTATTATGAAAATTAAATCTGTCCCAGACACAACCAGCATGAAACACAATTCTTCATTCTCTTTTTTGGAGTTGTAATGAATTAATCATCTAGAAGGTGGATCTGAACAGAAATATTTATGTCATAGTAAAGTCAGAAAATCCCCTCTAAGATGGTTTTGTTTGAAACCCTGTATGTCTGGATACTGGTCCAGTAGACAGCTGTCTTTGTGGTCTAATACCTATTGTCTCCTATTCAAGTATAAACTTAAAAGCAAGGTACTGGGTTTTTGGGTTTTTTGTCTTTGCCCTCCTTGAGAACACAGACCTTGCAGTCCTTCCATAAGTGTCTTGTAGAGTTACATTTTCTCCAGAATTTGTTGCAGAACACTGTTTGTGGGAACAGCTTCTACAGAAGTAGATTTTTGGATTAAAAAAAAAAAAAAAGTGCAATAAAAGCATTCTTCAGAATAGACTACAGAATTGAATGGTGTGCTTGAGGTGATACCATTAAAAAGTCCAGCATGCTAAGGAGATTTTTGAAAAGTGCTTAAGGGGGAAAATGTCTGCAATGAAAACCTGGATAATCCAAAAATATTCTGCTTTCTCCCTTTATGTGTATGAACTGCAACAATTAGTTTGCTTTGGGCAACTTATATGCAGAAGAAGAGGAAACTGCATAACCAGAGCTGCTAGTAGTAGGGAGGGAGCAGGGAGGGGTGGGTGGGTAAGGCGGCAAGAGAGCTATTTTTAAAAGAAAGCTGATATTTTCTAATAGTGGAACCCTGCCTGGCAGCACCCTGTTCACTGCTGTTCCCTTTGGCTTCCATTTTTAGTGGTTCTATATCTGTGGTGCCTCTCTTCTGCAGTTCTGCTATCTGCCCCTTTAAACATCCTTCTCGCAAGAAATTTCTGCAATTATCATGTAGTTGTGACCACAAAAGACAGGTTAAATGCTAGAGAAAGAGCAGGTAATGTGTATCTGAAATGTAGCTGAAATAAAGATCACAGCTGGGGAAATGTCATCATGAGTTTCTGACAATACACAAAATGTTTCCGTATAGGAATTGCAAACCATTCTCTGTTGTACTCTAATCAAAGAAACTGCACTCTGCAGACTCTGTGAAACAGCTTTTGAAATTCTACATCTTTTCAGTGAGTTTTAGGGAATTATGCCTGCTTAGTCAAGGCAAAGTAGTGAATGAAGCTAAATATTAGTAACCTTTTGTTGTATGTGCTGTGAACTAAAACTGGTACGAACCGTAGCTATGCAACACACATGTGGGTACGTGCACATATACCCAGGTGTGGGTGTGTTATAAAAATGCCCATTAAATAGCATATTAAACTAAAATAAACTGTGCTTTTACTGGTTGGAGAGCCAAAACTCAGTTATTAAGGGTACTTGACATTCACAGAAACTGTTGGAATATTTTCATTCACTAACTGGATCCTGGATTTTCTCAGGACCAAAAGATCCTCTGGACCAAACTTCTGTGGGAAAGGGAGCCTAGATTAAATTATCTAGCACCTTGTCCAGTCACATCTTGAAAACATACAGTGATGAGACTCTACTGTATCCCAGTGGAGGTTATTCCAGCAACTGAGTGTTCTTTCTGTACAAATAAATTTCTTTCCTATTCTGAGATGAAACCTCATCTTGTATTTGTTGTCTGTTGTTTGTCCATGTAGCTCCCTGTGAACAGAAAGCCTCTGTCCTTTTTGTAGCTGCCTTTTAAGTACTGAAATACTGTGATGAGGTTTTTCTTCTGCCTCAGCTTTTTCTTCTCCAGGGAGGGAAGGCTTAACTCCTTCAGCCTTTACTCATAGGGACTGCTCCTAGACCTTTGAGCATCAAAAGGATGCTTGACTGGAATGGGATTAATGACAATACGCAAGATTACTACTTTAAAGCCTTTATATATTTATTTATTTATTTTTATATATGTATATTTATATTTCTGTTTAAAGCCTCAAAAATCATGGTAAAATAAAATCCCCAAGAATTTAAAAATGGAAATTTACTGGGATTTCAGGTTTACTTTTAGACTCTTGAACTATTACATTTGATATCGTTAACCTTGTTTACACACAGGATTTATCTGAAATTTCCCTTTTTGGAAAGGGGATTTCTGGGTTACTTGTGTGACAGTAGAAACTCTTGCTTTAAGAAGTATCAGAGGAGCAATGATTCCATTTCAGATTGTGTAAATACTAGAGTTTTAGCACAGAATAAAATAGGAAAAGTTTGAATTTCAATCTGGAAGACCAGACTTGGTTTGTATAAACTGAGTATTTACAGTTACTTTCTAGAATCTCCTATTTTGTCTGTATGGTGTCTCTTTTCTTTTAAATGTAGTGATCTGAAGTATTGAACTTGTACTAACAAGACAAATTTTGAACAGTAGCTCTTCCTGTGAAAAGAATTAACGGGGTGTAAAGTCTTGTCAGATGGACTGGAGCCTCTCAAGCTTTTGAATATCATCAGCCTTAAAGCTTCAAGCATCAACAATGCTCCTCTCATCCTAAACAGCTTTAATTTTTTTACCTTGGTTTCCCTGAGAAAAGAAGCATCTAACCAAACGGTCTGTCTTTCTGGCTGCAAATCAGTCTTGAGATACTTTTGACTGAGCTAGCAAATTCCAAACAAATTTGACAGGAGGGTGGAAGTATCAAGTACTCTTCTCTAAGTTTTCTGACAAGAGGTGAACAGATGGTAGAAAGAGTACCTGTTTAGCACTGTCAAGGAGGAGACAGTTATGACCTGAAGTTTATGCTTTACTAAGTGTTGTGGAATACAAACTGAAGATCGGCTTTGTGACTTTTTTTTCTAGTTTCATCACTTACTAGAAATCATGAAACAAAGATTTTGGGTTTTGTTTGGGTTTTGTGTGTGTGTGTGTGTGTGTGTTGTTTTGGTTGGTTGGGTTTTTTTGGTGGTTTTTTGTTTTTTCTTTGAAGCTCTTTTAAATGATCTTTGTCAGATGCTGCGTAACTGTGAAAGCATGATCACATTTTCTGCACAGCAGCAGACCTGCCACATTCTGAAAGAACGTGCTTTCCTCCGGTAAACTGTGTAAAATAAGATGGAGAGTCATGCTCAGTGTCAGGTGTGATGTGTGGTGTTTTATGCAATCCTACTCTTCCAGTTGCCCCATCTCTGGATTCTGTTATAGTATACAACAGAGCTCCAGCTTTCTTTTAAGGAAATCAAATCACATTAGGAAAGGTGAACTCCCAGGTCTAGTATTGCATGTTTAGTTTGGAAGAGCAGCCAGGCTTTTGTAGCTCTCTTGTAATGCAAGTGGAGTCAAAATGTCCCTGTAATATTGATAGTTATGTGATAATACAATTTACTTTTTGAGGCAAATAACCCAGTATCTGAAAAATAGATGCCTGCTCCAAGTTGTTCTGAGCTTCCTTTAGATCTCTCTACAGTCAAGGAAGGAAGATAATCAGCTCAAGACAAGGAGGAACCTAAGCAACCTGCTTCAAGTAAATCATTTTCTCTAACTATCCAATTAACTCTGACAGCTAATTCTAGGAGATTTAAGTCTCTTCCTGCTTGTCTGACAATTTTACTGAAGGTTTAGCAGGTATTTTATAAACCTCTGAAAAATCTAGTTGGAAAAAAACCCCCAACAGTCTGTGCAAGCCTTTCAAGGGCACTGCTCTAAAGGAGTATATCTGAAACACGTGGGGCTTGAAGGCTGTTTCTGTGTTGTGCAGGCATAATCATAGTTCTGTCCTGGATTGTCTTTAAGTTGTGTGGCTGGGGTGGTGCTCTGAAGGGTGATGAGGCGAGAAGCTGGCTTTTTGTTCTCCCACTCTACTGCTCTGCTCATTATCAGTCTCCAGCTTTTTTCTGTACCCGTGTTAGCTCTTTCCAGAGTTCATTTGCAGTGAGTGTCATATTGGGGAAAGTAGTGCTTGCTGCCCAGCTTTTGTGTTTCAGCACAGGCTGCTGTAGTGCATGTTTGTACTGGTAACTCTGTAGTGACTGGAGCTGCCAAGGGGAGGAAAGGCCACTTTGTGGTATAAACCCTTAAGTTTTTATCCTTCCTGAATTAATTTTTCTTTGACAAATTTCATGTAAAACTTAAAATAGGTTTGAAGTCTACGGCATCCTTTCCAATCTCTGCATGGGAACACCAGGATGTCTAGCAGGGTTAATAGAAGTGAGTATACCTCATTACTCACTGAGTGAACATCATGGTTTCTACCCTCTTCAGAAGCAGCTTGCTTCTTATTCTGCTCATAGGATCTAAAGCTGGAAACAGTACCAAGCCAAAGAACATTTCTGACTCCAGGGACTTTTCAGGCAAGGCACTAGGGTTATATAGGAGCACTGTGCTTCTGGGTTTTCTGGTTTGAAGTATTCTGTCCTTGGTGCCACATGAGGATTCAGTGTGGATGTGAACTGCTCCTGGCATCTTTTACTAAGGCTCCTTAAGGGAAGATGAGAAGTGCATCTATGTACTCTGTCATTGCTTTTTCATGGAGGCAAGGGCAAAGACAGAGGTGAAGAAAGCTGCAGAATCATTGTGTCTGCTGAAAACCTGCAGTTATATCTGCAGGTGAGACAGCAGGTGATCCCTTAAAAGCAACATCTTTCTGTGCTCTTTTGCTGATCTGGTCTTTTATGTAGTGGAGGTAAAAAAGCAGTAGCTAACAAGGGTAGATGTGCAGTCTAAGGTAGGCACCTGCAATGCTTCATCCTCAGTTCTGCATTCCCACAGCACTCGGCTGTCATCAACAGGCGCTTTTCACCAGAGTGAAGCTTCCTGTTGGGTAGGGAATCTGAGAGTTGGTAGAGGGGAGTGTGGATGTCTGAGGAGAAATGAATAAAAGCTGTGCCTCTGCAAAAGAAGGGAAGAAAATGGAAAAGTAGTAATTGAAAAAGACAAAAGGAAGGGAAAGTAAGAAACTGTCTGCCTTGAGCCACACACAGAATAAAGTTCAAAGAGACATCCAGCAGTCAAGAACAACTCTCCTCAAAAAGCAATGAACTACAACCTTAAGATCTGTGATACGGGTAATCCAAGCTCTGTAAAACTCTTTACATGCATGAATGAAATCTTTGGTCATTTGCATAATGTCAGCAAGGATTCTGGAATAAGGCCTTAAATACAAGTATCTAACTTGGGGGAAATTTAAATGTTTGAAGCCACAGTGCAACAGCTTTAGCAGCAGTACTTGCATGTGGGATTTTTTATTACTGTAATTTTAATATTTTGGGGTTTAGATTGTTGACATTCTCTTGTTGCCTGCTCCAAGGCCTACATATCATTGCCTCTTTCCACTGTCATTTCTAAGGTAGGATTTTTTTATTTCCAGATTAAAGAGTTAAAGGAACAGGAATAGCCTCCACACTTGCCAGCAACCTAATAAAGTATTGAGTAGAGAAGGAAGTGGTCAAAACAGTAAAAGACCTGTAGGAGCAAAACTACATAAAAGGACCTCAAATTTACCTCAAAGCACACTTCACTGGAGAGTGGATTTTCAGAAGAATATAAAATTAGCCTGTACAGTTGGCTTCTGGAGAAGACTGCTTAGCTACAGAGCTCAATTCTAATGCACAGTAGAGAGGAGGGGAAGAGGACAAAGACCTCAAGCAGAGGGCCAGAAGAAGGATAAGCTGATGAGAGAATATTGCTTTGAAGAAGTAGGTTAGCAAAAGGACATTGTCAACCTTTCAGTATGCTACAATTTTGCCGCATTTCACACCCTGCATGCAGATTGTGCTAAAGCCTTTACAGAAATAGAAGTCTGCAGCATGTCCTGTATCCTGCACCCTCACTCTTCTGAGGGAAGTGTGACTTGGGGTCACAGTCCTTGCTGGCATCAGCAGGTTCAGCTTGCCTGGAGTCAGTGGAGCTGAACACCTCCTCTTGGCAGCAGTAGTTTGTCCTTGTAGGTTTTTTTTTTCATAGCAGATAAACAACAATTAATAGTGCTACTATTGACAATATATATTCAATAAGGGTGATAATACAACATGTAACAATCTGGATTATGTTATCCACTTAACTCTGTTATGTAGATTATGTTTATCATCTGAGATGGAGTAATATACTTAAGACAAAGCAAGTTACTGCTTTTTTTTTCCCTCAGAAAATAATTTTGCAAATGCACTGGAAGAAGAGGTTTGCTTTTCTTCTAGGTAGAATAAACTTTTTTTTTGTCTGAATGAATCATTTTCATCTTCCTGTTACTGTGATTTCAGCTCCACAGAAGCACGATTCCTGTGGATGGTAACAGGGATTATCTAGTGATTATTGCACAGAGGTGCATGCATAGAATATTTCAATACTATTATGTTAAGTACAGATGCTGCAGAAGCACAGCTTCTTGCCTTATTATTTTCCTCCTTCCTTTCCTTTCTTAATTCCAAGCTATTGTCTGTGTTGGGCTTGCTAGTGACTGTATCCAGAGTAGGTTGGGGGTGGGGAATAGCCACAGAGAATGAAATTCTAAAGTAGCTAAGACATAATCACCTCTGATATCTAATGTTGGCTGTCCCAGGCCTTTGATGACTGTACCCTCAATGGTATGATTCTGGAATGTTTGGGGCTATCTTGAGTTTGGAATATAGAGGTCTGTGGATTTTTGCAACAGGTGACAGAGGGATGTATTTCTTGGAAAAGAGTGCTTCTGACACTCTGTTCCGTGCTGCTGCTCTGAACAAATATTACTGTGTTTATTTAAAGACAGGTGGCACTATCTTAACCTTGGTCTCAGAGATGCTGTTGACTAATTACTTCTTGGCAGTGCAGTCAATGCTGATACATCTCAAGGATAGGAGGAAATTCAATTTTGTAAAAACAAGAAAATAAGTTCTGGGAACAGGGAGGAGGTAGGACAGGGTCTTTGGGGCACAAGGAAGAACAGACATGTCTAGGAGGAAACTGTAAGACATGGGCAGCTGGAATTCTGGAGGCTGTGCATTGAAAATTAAGCAGGAAGGGGTTAGTGGAGATATCACTGTAAGGGGGGAAAAAGAGGAAGAGGGATGAGTGAAGCTTGAAATGGGCAAAGCGACTTTAGGGGAGAGTAATGAGCAGTTCTGACTGCACAGCCTTTAGAGGAGCAGGCTGCTGGGTTTCTTCCCCATTCTGGAAAATTTTCTGCTTATTCTGGGTCCTGCTCCCTGGCAGTGGAGTCAAAGACATAAAGCCTCTGGTAAAAGGTCTGTGCAATTTATCATAATGAACTGCAGATATCTTGAAGGTACCACAAGAAGCTTTGACTAACTGAAACATCTGAAGCTTATGTTGAATCAGAGTCTGGAAAATAAAATCCCTGCATGAAGGGAGTTCTTCAACAGATACTGTAATTTAGAATAGGTAATATGCAGGACTTGTATTCCAAAATGAATATTTATCTAGTTCTTAAGAATATCAAGAGATGGGGGGAAACAAAACAAGATATCGTCTGTCTGGGTTTAATGAGCTAAAAAAGGAAAATAACCCAATTTTTTCTTGCTTTCTCTGTTATCTAGAGACTTAGGGTGTGTTTTTCTTCTAAAAGAGAAGGTGATATGTAAACAAAAGGTCTGAATAAAATGATATGCGAGTACATAAAGAACACAAAAATTCAAATAATAAAAATATATTTCAGTAAAATATTCTGTTGGAGGAGTAGACATGGCAAACACTTATTACTCCAAAATTTACTTAAATGTGTGAATTAATCAAACACTCACTTTCTTGTGTATCAGGATAATTTGGTGTCTACAAAACTCTATACACTTCTTGTCCTCTCTCACCTCATGTTTTTGACAAAGCAGTCATTTTCAGAGAGGTAAAAATTATGGACAATTTCCATGTTGTGGTGCCTGTAAGTGCAGTACCATGACTTTTTTTTCCACAAGTGGTAAATATACAATGTGTTCAGATTATAAAAATTCTACTCTATACTTTTAATTGTGCTGGGAAAGCCAAGAAAATTCTGAGCAATTTGCCTTGGTTTCAGATTGGGTAAGCTAACTGAAACAATTAATTCACATCTGCATCACAGTGAGGTCTGGCAGATAGAGATAGGCAGATGACTTAAAAGTCAGAAAAGAGGCTGAAGCTCCAGTGCCATGCTGCCAAGTCTCAGATTAAGTCATAGCTCCTTCTAGCAATTTAACTTCTGGGAAGGTGGAGGGAAGGATTTGTTCTGACCTTTCTGGCTGTAAAATATGAAGGATGTCTCGGTCTGTGTGAGCTATGATGGGTCCCTGTTGTGGTCAGTGAACAGGCCTTCAAGGGGAGGCTCATCTCAGCCTCTTTTAGTATCTTCATCTGAAAAGATGTGTCATGCCCATGGTACTCCTGTTTCTCTTCCCTGGCTATAAACCCTGTAGGATTGCACCACAGATCTCTAGGTGTGAGTTAAGGTACTGTCAGGCAGATGACTCCTAACCTGTCATGGTCTTACTGGGCATCAGAAACTGTGACTTGCCTGAGATTTGTCAGCATGTCAAAGCTGGAGCTGCTGATGCTGCTTAGGTTAAGGTGTTTCTTTTCTGTGAATTATGGTGGATAAATCCCACAATGACATGAGCATGGGTGAATTCTCCCCTTCTCACATTATGTTTGATGCATAAACAGTGGTTTCTGTGTGCCACTGTAAACCTTTTATTTTGCTGTCAAATAATGGTCAATAGACCCATAAAGAATGGACTTGGCTTTAACAAAACCCCTGCAAACAACAAAACAAACCCCCCAACCAAACACACCAAACTGTAGTATTTCCTGAACAAACAACAAAGAACAGAAATTACCACAGCAGATATAATAAACCATATTTTCAAAGTCATGTTGATGGAGTTGAAGTGTCCTTCTAACATCTAACACCATTGATGTGCGCATGTACAGTAAACACTTGAATTTGTAAATTAAACTTCCATAAATATCAGCACAATATTTGAATATCTAGAAGAAATGTGTTTCTGTTTTGTTTGAATTTTTTAATGAATCCATTTGGGAGAGTGGAGGGATCATCCTCTTAAGCTTTAACACGTTATTCTGGAATGGTGATCTGTATTAGAACTGTCTGAAAAAGTAAATAGTGAGTTCAAGTACCTGTATCAAAGTGGAAAAACTTGACAAGTGTTCTTCAGGGGCTTTCTTCCAAGTTATGTAAATCAGAGTTAAGACTTATTTACTTCAGTAGGATAGAATTAGTCATTTGCATATCATCATCATTATTGCTGTGGAAGTGGGACGGGGATATAGTGTTAATGACATTCACAGCTTGTCATAAATTGAGAAGAGTTGGTAGTGCCAACTGAGAAGATAACAAAGAAGCAAACAGAAATACAAGCCAAGGTACTTAACTGTAAACTAAAAGGAGGCAAGAGATGAAAAATGTGCTCTAATAGAATGCAGACTGGTGGTGGACAGTAAACTTGGATGAATACTGAAAGTACTAATTCTTAAATAATTACCCCCTAAGGAAATGTCAGCATTTGCAGCTGGTAAACTCTTTAGATGGTTCAAACAAGTAACAGATTAGAAATGCATTTGTCTTGTGCTGTAGCCACAAGAAATGGACTGAAGTCTCAATATGGAGCCTGCAGGTATCTGTCACAGAAGAGGTCTATCTTGCGGGAGCTCAGATGTACTGGGCACTGTAATACCTACCAGTTATTAATGGGAGAGGTGAAAAATCCTTGTAAAGTTTGAGGAATTTCTCAACATGGATTGAGTAGTAAGACCCAGTCCAGTCACTCCTTCGAGATCAGTAGCTCCCAGCAATTTACTGAGAAATGATGAAACAGTTTCCAATGCCTCAAAGAGATTGCTGTGGTTTACTGGCCAGCCCATACAAGGGGTGCTGTAATTAGGGAACACCTTAGTTGATATAGCAGCAAAACTTGTGTCTTGCCAACTTATGGTAAAGATCACAGCAATTGCTTTAGACAAGAACTTGAGGTCCAATGTTGACCAACCAAGAAAACTGTAAATTGTATCGATCAAACAGGACAAGACAAGAACATTGGAGAAAATGGGAAACAGTAGAAGATGAATACAATATGGAAAATGGGAGAGAAAACCTGTCTTACTGAAAAAATTACCGTGACCAAGTGGTTCCATGGTAAAGCTCACAGAGGACTGGAAGCAGTGGTTAATCAAGTGCTGCAAGTATGGGTGGCACTGAGTGTCTATGTAGCCACTAAAATAATTATTAATGCCTGTCCTGCGTGTAAGAAATTGTGAAATATAAAGCCTGTGGAAATCAACCTTTTTCCCCATTCTGAAGAATGCATGTAAACATTGTTGTTATGTCCACAATATGTGGATATAAATATTTGCTAGTTATAGAAGACCAATTATCACTATGGGTGGAGGCTTTCCCAATAAGAAAAGCAGACACTAGAAGAGTAATAAAAGGCCTCCTTAAAGAAATTATTCCTAGATATGGAATACAAGAATCTGAATCAGAAGAAGGTCACATTTCACAGCAGGAACAATCAATTGGTTTTATAAAAGGTTAGGAGTTAGAAAGATTGCAGACCCTTATCACCCTCAAGCATTTGGATGGGTAGAAAGGATAAATTCACTATTAAGAAGAGAACTGCTAAAATTTGCAAATATACAGGGTTAAAATGGTCTGAAGATTAAATTTAACCTTATGGGACATTTGAAATGCGTCAAGACATTGCCTTGGACTATTGTTTGATGAAGTTCTTTTTGGGAGACACTTGTCTATACTGGGAACTTATATCCCAGCCCAAAACAACTTCTTGAATGCAGATGAGCATTTGCCACACTATGTCCTAAACTTACAGGAAAGTTTCAAAATTAAAAAGGATCATGATTAGTGGTACTAACCCACATCTCTGGAGATACAGGCACATGATTTGCAGCCTGGAGATAAAATTTTATTAAAAGTGTTTTCCCATAAATCTAAATTGGAATGTGGGAGTGGCTGCAGACAGTCTTATTAAATTCTTACTTTGCTGTAAAAGTTAGAGGACAGAAAGCTTGGATCCATCACTTACATGTTAAGTGGTTGTCAGAGGGTTGTTCAATGGATGAACAACAACAAGCGCAGGAAGAATCCACCATGGTCACTGTTTTAAAAACTGAAATAGGTTTTATTTTTTTTCAGACCTACTTGGGTGTGAGGTTTCCAAGTGCCTGAGGAAATTATGGAAATCCTACATGTAAAGTTGGTAACCTTTGCCATGCTTTTTTACATGAGATAGTCTCTAAATTTTTGCAGCCTTGTTACAAGGAGGGAAAATCTTTATTTCAACCAATCAAAAACCATAGTCCAAATTACTAGTAAAACCCACAGTTGGATATGTACTTTCCTTCCATGCCACTAAGCTTCAAGCACTCCTCTGTCAGGGATCCCTGTACCAAATAACATCTCATGGACTATGTTGTGTTCAGATATTACTTTCCACCGAGACCACTCACACTCACAACTGTGGGAGGCTGCAGTCCCAGAAGCAAAGAACAAATATGTAGCATGTAAAATGTTACACCTGCCCCACTCAACTTATGCTCCTATAGTAATACTACTCCTGTGAGCAACCTTGATGATTGTAACCAAACAACAGGCATATAAATAACAGGAATAGTTGGGGACTATTCCATGCACCTTGGTCTGTACCTGAGGGCAAAGGGTGATCTGGGACATGTGGTAAGAGACCTCACAAAAAATTACCAGGAAGTTGGTCAGGAATTTGTGTCTTAGAAGCCTCAACTCCTAATATTTTTGTTCTCAAATTTAGGTGTGATATCAGGATCATGGTACAACATTTGTTCATAGGACCAAATGTAGTAATTCATTAGTAGAAAGTCCAACTGCATTCCATTCCTTACATTTTTTTATTTTTTTTGGAGTGAGTGAGTTAGAAAAGGCCTTAGTTAACATTTCAGTGGCAATAAAAACTCTAGGCAATAACACAGCTGGTGCAATTGTGACATTCCAAAAAAAGGTTTCACAACTCTCTGAAATTTCACTGAAAAATAGAATGTCAGTAGACACTTTCTTAGCCTCACAAGGGGGAGTGTGTATAATTATTAATACCACTCATTGCAAGTTTGTTGACCAGAGTGGGAGGATTTCAGCTGATGTCTGGAAGTTGTGGTAGCAAGTAAAATTAATGCATAAAATACTATTGGATAATACTTCAACAGGCTTACAAGAAGTATGGTCTTGGCTCACCTCCTGGATATCAGATTTAAGAGCCTGGGCAAAATGAATTCTTTATGGGTTATTGATTTTTATAATAATCTTTGTCATACTGTTTGTATTTAACATTGTAACACTTGCTGTATTCAACTGTGCTTACATCTTGGAGGCTACAAATATTCTGCTCCCATATAATAAATAACATGAATGTTAATAAAAACAAAGGCAGGACTGTTCTGGAGAGGACCATTATATAATTAAGACTTAGCAATAGTAGTTTGCATGAGCAGACAAAGCCTATAGATTGTGATACATGAGCTATAACTGTATTGCAGCTGCTGAAAAGATAACCACAGAACCCATTCAAACCAGCCTAAGAGGGGGCAAAACAGGAGAGAGAAACACTTTATCTTGCAGAAAAATGTATCTTTCCCCATGAAACAACAAACAAATCAAACCAATACGGTGTAAGACCCCAGATCTTAATATAACTATTGGTCCAAACTATTGCTTTAGGGGCAGAAAACTTGGATTGTGGCGGTACAGCTACGCAGGGATTTCTTTGTTCAGGTTCCCTCTTTAGAGGCACGCAGCTCAAGCTGTGGCACTATTAATAAAGTGAACTTTATAATAAAATCTCTTCTTGGCTTCCTGACTCAGCGGGGCCCTAGAATGTAATCCTGTTATGGTGGCTGGCATGTAAAATTTCCATAACATCAGGTCAGTCTCATGATATTTGATGGGCGTGTAGACAGGTCAAGTGTCAAAAGGATTATGCAGGCACAAGTAGTGGAACTAAGAAAGGAGAACTCTTAAACTAGCTTTTTTCTTTCCATAGTATGTTTCGAAATGGGAAAAAACCCCCTAAGGATAGTTCCATTGTATTTGAATTAAAAAATCTCTACTTTTCATTTAACCTACTGGTCATGCCCTAGAAAAGCAAACTTTCTACCCAGAAAGACAAGATCTATGTTTTTAGTTATATATTCACGTGTGCTAGATCCTGGCTATGGATTTAATCAATAACTTGATAGCCCAATTATTAGAAAGCCTTATTTCCTGCACGTTCAACATGGGAAATTAGGCTTTCTCAGTTTACTTTCTGTGTTTAGTAATAAGTTTCTTGTTTGTGGTTTAGAGGGAGGGAAGTTGACGGTTTCTTCTTTTTTTATTTTTTGTTCTTTTGGAACTCACTAGATGAGTTCTCTTTGCAGTTATAATTTACAGTGTTTGTATTTGAAGGTGATTAACTTAATCAAAATGTCCATGGTTTAGATTCATACTTTGCAATTCTAAATCTAAAAAACTATTTTAAAAATTTGTGTGACACTGTTATGCTATATATCCAGGGATTTTTCTTTAATCAGAAAAAAAATATGTGTGTTTAAGACAGGTTCTCCTTACATAAGTACTTACACTCGAAGTTTGTGTAAAGAACTTGTGAAACTACATGTGTAGAAAATACATCTATACAAATACATGTGAAAGGCAAATTATTAGCATGCAGTCTCTAACCCACTATATATCTCTATTTGACTAAGGATCAGATTTCCCTGGCCAGTTGAAAGTAGAATTCTTATTTTCCCAGGCTTTGATTCTTCTGTGAACTTTAGGAGCTGCAGATTCTGTATCCAGGCTGACCCCTGATCTTGCACCTGAGATGTTATTCCCCACTAGAGTGGTGGTGCTGTGGGAAATCCATAATTTGTCTATCAGCACTTTCATTCTAAATTGACTGAGCACTGTGTTTCTCATACCCCCAAGTGACATTCTGTCCCTTAATGAGTGAAAAACTTATGAAAAATTTTGCCCTAACATAAGCTGTGCTTTTCCTGCCTTCCATGAAGAAATTTCCCTGCATTTATGACTTTTAAGAACATGACAGAGAGAGGGAAGCCAACTGATGAGTATATAGATTACATATAACACTGATAGTGCATATGGGCACAATCTGACGTGGCAGGGTATTTATCTTTTCCTATACCAGGAAGTTGTCTGAACACGACGCACTTAAAATCTCGTAGGTATTCCCTACATGTGCATTCATCTTCTATCCTTGCAAGCAAGAATGAGAATTTTTCAGAGCTAAAAAAATTATCTTCTTTTTTTCTGTTCACACAAGTCCTGAAGCAGTACACACATTCACAAAGTTTATCTCAGGGATGATGTCTACAGGCTGCTGTAGGCAGTGAGGCGAGGTGCTGAATGCAAGTTGCAGTATCTGCTACTACTTTTAATGTCAGGGTAAAACCAAGAAGATGTTGAAAATAAATTGAACTACTAAGGATGAAGAACTAAATAAACTGACTTCAGTCTCCAGAGTTAGAGAAGGTTGGGTGGAGACATCACAGTAACCTTCCAGTATCTGAAGGGAGCCTGCAAGGAAGCCAGAGGGAACTTCGTCAGGGACTGAAGTGACAGAACAAGGAATAATAGGCTCAAACTGAAAGAGGGAGAATTTAGGTTACATACATGGAAGAAATTTTTTACTATGAGGGTGATGAGGTACCAAAACAGGTTGCCCAGAGAAGCTGGGGATGGCTCATCCCTGGAAATGTTCAAGGCCAGGTTGGATGAGGCTCTGAGCAACCTGGTCTAGTGGAAATGTCCCTGATGATGGCAGGGTGTTGGAACCAGGTTAACTCTAAGGTCCCTTCCAACCCAGGCTATTCTATGATTCAAAAGCCAGTATTCTACAGGAAGCATTTCATATTCTTACACGCTGCTTGAATTCTGCAGT
Source organism: Pseudorectes ferrugineus (assembly GCA_008033365.1). Taxonomy (NCBI): domain Eukaryota; kingdom Metazoa; phylum Chordata; class Aves; order Passeriformes; genus Pseudorectes; species Pseudorectes ferrugineus. Next base: position 58,176 of record QWTY01005310.1, on the reverse strand, counting down.
TAACAGTCAACAAGCAGAATTTTACAGCCCATTAGTCTATAAGTGAATTATTGCCCCTGGGTGTTGTAGAAATGAAAAACATTATTTCATTTTAGAAATGCTCTTTTCTTTGCAATTAAAATTTCATCATGATATTTAGACACATCAGTGTAGGACATGTGCCTAGTAACTGGATCAGCATTAAAAGACTTTAATATTGCCTTTGGAACAGTTGGTCTCAGGATTTATAATCCACAAAATGAAAGAATTTAGACAAAGGATAGAAGCTACTATTGTCTGTAGTAGTAAATGATTTTATGTAATTGTTAAGTTTATCAAAATACATATACCCTAGAGCCCTGAAGACTGTTTAAATCATATGTTGCAAAACTGAGGTTAGACAGTTAAATTGTAAACATTTTTTAAAATCCTCCGAATGAATTCAGCTATTGTGAATCATTCATCTGTCTGCCATCCAGGGAGGCTAGAAAGGTTTCACAACCTTTGGAGACTGTAAAGTAGAATTTATATATTAAAATTGGACAAAAGAGAAAAGCCACGCTCGGAGCATACAAACAAAGCAAACCACAAAAGCCAGAGCTTTCAAATTTAAATAAGTAATTTAAAAGATGCTCTTGCTTTTGAATTTTCAGGGTTTTGTCAGCACATATCTGAGCCATAATGCTATTAAATGCAGGGTTTTGTCTACATCAGCTTTCTGATTGAAACAAGATAAAAAGCTGTTTGAATTCATTGTTCAGGTGTATTTGTAGAGCAAAAATCTGTCCCACACAAGTGTCAAGCCAGATTTTTTTTCCTTCTATTTGATTCATGAGACACAGGGATTGTGATTCCTTTTACGTTTAAGACAGAGAGCAAGTTTTTGCATTTAAAAATGACATTGTGGATATATCCCTTTCCTAGCAGCTACTTAATAGCATGTTCTTTACTTTTCTTTCATAGTATAAACTTCTTTCTAGAGAGACTATTAAAGAAAAGTAGAATAGTAGAATAGTAGAACCATTACCACCATTAAAATTATATAATGAAATGCTATATATAAGCATATAAACAGAAAAGTCTCTAAAGAGATCAATCCTTAACACATCAGTTCAGGCTTATCCAGCAAGTATACTTGTATTTCTGATGTTGCATATATCAGTGTTGAAGAACTATTAAAAGTTATGAAATCTAATTTGAGAATCTCATCTTTAAATCCAGTTGCTTCAGTATCATTTCAGACTGCCTCACAAACTGGACAAGCATTGTCTATATTTCCCTTCTTCAGAACATAATCTGTTATTGCAAAATATCAACTCTTCGTTTCTCTTTTCTTTTGCCCTTTGAATTCAGTGCTTAAAGCATTTGCCTGAAGCTTCTTTTCAGCTTTCATTCAACATATATCTTCCTATATCCATTGCAAAACAATAACAGCTTTTCCCAAAGTTTGTGGTACACTATAGCCATACTTTCTCTGCTTGTGCAGAAATAGCAGATTCCTTAAACTTATACTGCTAACACTTTCTGATTATTTTTTTATTTCCTTCTACTCTCCTTCAACTTTCTTAATCAATTTTTTTTTTCTGTGTAGGTTCTTGTGAATTGTAAGGTTTCAGGTTCATGATTCTTCTTTAATAACCTTTGTGGGAAATTTCGTGTCCATGTATGTATTGCTTCCTGAACCTCTGTCAGTAATTTAATGCTATATTCTGATCTCTGTCTTATTTCTTCAGTCCTAGATCTCCTGTATCTTGATGTTGGTCCTGTGTTACTGACTGCCAGACTGAACTTATCAAAGGTAAACCAAATGCACATATCTCTCTGGAGTTGTTCAGCTCTTTATTTGTTCTGATTTCCTCTTACACTGGGAAATAATATGTGATTCAGGGGTATGAGGAGGTTGTGCATTGGTTTTGTGGCTTTTTAGTTTGTTTTTCAAGCAGTGTCATGGGCTACTTGAAAGCAGTGAGGAGCACCTCCCATCTCTTGTCCAAATGCACAGTTATATTTCCCAAGTGATCTACCTATTTTAAAATAAACAGCAAAATCAAACTGTGTATTTATTTAGCTAAAACCTTACAACACAGATGAACGCTCCCCACCCCCAAATGCACACAATTACACTAGGTGAAAAAAAATATTTTTATTCTCCTTTTACCCTGTTTCACCTTGGAAACAGGAGCTTGAACCCTATAAAAGTCTTTTACATTTAGGTACTGCTCCATGAGGTGCATTAAACCACAGTCCTATAAGAGCTATGTGGACTTTTGATCTGAGAAAGCTCAAGAGCAACCAAATGATAGAGAAGGGTTAGGCTGGTTTTGGCATCATGTTGTCTTGTTTTCTTTTAATAAAGGGAACTGTTGACACTTTGAATTGTCATGAGACTTGTTTAAAACTTAAAGTAGACTCCAACAAATTACTTTCTGAAGACCAAGTGTGTAGAAGTAAACATGACATTCCTTTAGAATGAGCTGTATATGCAGATCCTTACTGTTTCTCCAATGGACTTCCAATCCCTAGAGGGTGGTGACTTTAAAGTGCTGTATCCAATGCTGCCTTCTGGATTCACAAAAGATAGTAATAAATGCACAGGGAATCCCTAAAGTGAGGGAAAAAAAGCCTTTTTATTATTCTTCCCGTTGATTCTTGGTTTAGGATGGTGGTTGCTAAATAGAGAGCAGAAAATACTATTCGTCATAGGAGTACCTCATATCCAATGTTTTTATTCCTGAACGGTTTGTTCTTTGGTGAACTAAATTTAGCTTCATTTGCTTTGCTTTTATTTCCTTTGTGTTACCAGTACAATCACATTAAAAATCTCTCAGCTTAAATTCCTTAGGAGAATAGTCAATGCTCAACTCCCAAACCTGTATTTTTCCTTTGTAACTTTGTTGATCAGAGACAGAAACTCTTCTTCCTGCCCTCCCCCCACCTCCCCCCCCCAAGTAACAAGAAATTATGGTTTAAAGCCTTCAAAATTCCAGAGGAAGATATTATAAGGAGCCTTATTTTGGTACCATTTGCATATATCCAAGACTTTACAACAGAGGGAAAAGCATACAGACGGAAAGTTTTGAATGTGACCTACTTGTGTAGGTCTTAAGCTATTAATTATGTAACTTAGTATCTTCTTGCTAAAACCTGACAACAGCAGTAAGGGAGACAAATGTCATATGTAGACTGACAAGAGACACAGTGTCCCATATTACACAGAATCCCAGAATGGGTCAGGTTGGAAAGGACCACATTGGTCATCTGCTCAAGCAGGGTCATCCCAGAGCACATGGCACAGGATTGTGTCCAGATGGTTCTGGAATATCTCCAGTGAGGGAGACTCCACACCCTCTCTGGGTGACCTGTTCCAGTGCTTGGTCACTGCCCAATAAAGAAATCCTTCCTCATGTTCAGGTGGAGCTTGGTCTGCATCTGTTTCTACCTCTTGCCTCTCATCTGACCCCCATGGAGAACAACCTCCATTCCCCATGGCTTTTGCCCTGCTCAAGCAGTAGGCAGAGAAATTGGGAAAGGAGTGAGGTTGGGCCTGGGAAGGAGGGAAAAAGATATTTAGTCTTTGTTTCTTGCTGTGCAACTATATATTTTAATCGGTGATCAGCTATATTAGTTTTCCCCAAGCTGAGCCTGTTTCGCCTGTGGCGGTAACTGATAAATGCTCCTTGTCTTTGTCTTGGTCGATGAGCTCTTCCAGACTACGTTGTTCCCCTCCTGCCCTTTTGAGGAGGGGGATTTGTGAGAGTGGCTGTGTGGGGTTTGACAGCCAGTCAAGGTCAACCCACCCCAGTGAGAAAGCTTTGCTCAATGAACTTGAGGGAGATCAACATAAAGATTACATCAGTAGCCATGAAAGAGGCGTAACTAGGACAGCTGTTCTAATAAATTAAACTTTTCCCTAGGCACTTTCACATTCTTTTTTTCTTACTATGTCAGTCACACCTTCCAGATGTGTCTCTTTTAGCTCTCCTCCCCCTGGGATAAAGGACAAACAATATAGCAGCAATATTATGTTGCTCCCTGTGTAGCTGTAAATATCCTCAACAGCCTGGGGGGAAGAAGAGAGGGGTTTGTGTAAGAAAACAGAATGACTTCCAGAGCTTTAGTTCACATCATCAGGCCTGATATTTGAATATCATCAGAAGCACTCAACTGACCAAATACAGATAGTGATGGTACTCTACAGGATTTTTAAAATAACTTTATGAAAACTCGTTGGGAGTTTTTAAGAGGGTGGTAGTATTTGTTTGGTTTTTAACTTGGATGTAATGCTGAGGGTGTGAGACCAAAACCAGACTTTCCTCATTATGATTGTCATCAACCCTCTGTCATCGGGCTAAGAATTATACTGTCTCCAGTACATGTACTGCCATCTGTAAGCTTGAGGCAATTCCTTTTATAAGTCTTTTTTCTTTCTCTTTTTCCCTTTCACCTCTGTTTATCTAATAAGGTTGCAGTTAGATCATGATGTTCCAGAAATATGTAACAGCTATACCTGTCACTGGGCTGGTCTTTATCTTCTGGCTCCCTTGTCTGCCAGCCTGCTGAGCTATCGAGCAAGCTTCTGCTATGAAGATTCTGAAATGATACACTTTTGACAATAGAAGAACACTTTATTCCCATTACATGTAGCCTTAAGTATACACATTACTCATACCAATACTGCCATTTATTGACAGTGCTGAACTGTCAGTGATCTAGTTAGCACAGTTGGTGCTCCAGCTTCAGTTGCTAGACAGAATGACATTTTGCTCAAAGAGCCTGTTATTACATTTTGATTTTATACAGGGGATTAAAGCCAAAACACAGGCTGGTTTACAAGGGGAAAAAAAAATACAGCCACGAATAGTTCACTGTTTGCACAATGTTTCATGGAAATTGGATATAAATCACAGCTTGTAACAAACTGGGGAGTTAAATTCTGTGGGTTGGGGTTTTTTTTCTTTTAGATAGGCTTGCATCTATAAATGTGAAACTGTTGAATATTGATGAACTTGAAACTAATAGAAATATTAGCTTCAAATTAGAACATTTAAAGGCCCTGTGCTAGAATGGAATACAAGAGACTCATAAGAACCTTCATTCTGAATTAAGTGAATTCTCTAGAGCTTTGTAAAAAAATATGAAGAATCAGTATGAACACAATATGAAAGGGAATGTGCAAATATGTGTTTAACGGGTTAAGACTGGCTTGTGTTGGTGGTGGAGAACACCATTTCCAGGACAGAGCTTCCAGGATGATGTTCACTGTAGTAAAATGGAGAAATGTTTTCTGTATTAAGGTACGAAAGTCTGCACCTTGGTAGGACCACACTATAGGTGGTTTGTCAGCAGTAAAGAGAAACTCATAAAATGTGGTGAGGACCTGAAAGCTGCTATCTCTTCTTTTTCTTTTCCTTCTGTATTATATGTTTGAACCAGGCCAGACCATTCCTGTGCATTTGTTGGTGCTTGTAAGTGCAAATGTCACCTTGGTTAAAGATGCAAAAACAAGAAATTTTCCCCTTTATAAGGCCCTGCACTAAATTTTTGCCATTCCAAAATTTTAGTATCTTGATGCCCCAGAAAGGCATATTGGCCAACTGACTTTGAGAAAATGCATAAATTTTAGAAACTGTAAGAAAATCACACATGACTTCTAATGTACTTTAGGTTTTTTGGGCCATTTGTGATTAGATTAAGGGAACAAGTAAATATGTTCAGTGTGTAGGATTCCAGTCTTACAGTAATTTACTCATGTATTGTTTTAATGCATATTTCATAAAAATTGAGAGGAATGTCCTCTAAAATAATTCCTGACCTAAAACCTAGTGACATTACGTTACATTAATTTGACACGTATACTGAGTCTAGGCAATTTGATTTGTACTGAATACTTTTAGCACTGGCCTATGTAGCACCAGTTATTTCCCACCTCAGAAGTCCAAAAAATTTTAGGTAAGGTCTCCACAGGTGCATTTGCTGTTTAAAAACAGGGGTCACTTTGTTAATTGTCTGGTTTCAGAGTCTTTAGAATATACTTGGATCATGATTTTGTCACATTCAGTACACCACTAGTTAGCAAAGTGCAATGGCTTTTTTGGTCTAAAATACAAGCTCTAAAGGGAAACTCAAATGCTAAAAGACAAATTGCACTTTCATGTAGGAGGGAAAAGCAGAGATGATTCTAAGTGCTATAGAAGAGTCACTTTGAGCCTCTTGTTGAATTATTGAGAGTTGTGGCTTAGTCCATGAGTAGAAGTGAAACATAATGCTGTTTAACTGTAACTGTAATCATTATTTAAATGTAGAGAAATCTACATTTAGGTCTCTTTTCCTATCCTACCTTTTCAATAAATTTAGGCAAGTTGGAATAGTACAGCCTTTGTTTTCCACGATGCTCCTGATTTCTGCTGAGTGGGGAATATCCAAGACTTTTTGTGACTGGTGGGAAGGGACCTGAACACACATACCCACAGTTCTCTCACATGTCGACATGTTTGAACAAGAAGAAATTCCCTTGTTTGTCATAGCAAAACATAAAGGCTGAATATACTTGCCCTCCTTTTCACTGCACTTCAAAAAATTGCACAAGTGCAAGGGACAAAAGATTTACAAGGATTTACATAAATGCAGTGAGAAGCCTGTAGTCTAATAAATATATCTTCCTGTCAGATCACCCTCTTTTGCACACGTCCTATTTCTTCATCGTGGATACACATAGAATTTAGGAGCAGACACATCAAGTAGGATGCTGAATTAGTGTTGCCTCAGCCTGTTCTTGGTATTTGTGCAGTTGTCTGTCTTCCAGACGCTGCCTTTTCAGCACAGGAGAAATAGTCTCTCACCACAGACAGCACTGCTTTAGCTGTGCAAGGGTGGGAGTAGGTAGAATTTAAATCTTTAATTAGGGACACTGTCTTGGTTCCCCACTACATTTAGCCATAATTTTTTTTTTCTAGAGTGAAGCAGCAAACTCGATCTTTCTCTTCTCAAAACTACCTGTTCTCCACTATCAATAATATACTTTGAAAACAATGGTCCAAAAAGCCACAAACAAACAAAAGTACTCTCTGAAAAGCTATAAGAACTTTGTGAGAAACAAGATAGAAAAACTAAATAAGGGAGGGGAGAGAGAGGAATTAGGGAATTGGACACGGTAGCAATTAATAAATTTTAAGCTCTAGTCAGGTCATGTTATTTAATATTCCTTTTACTCTATTTCCATGCAGATAGTGCTCACTGTATACTAGCAGGACCTTTAAAGCTCTAAGAAATGTGAAGATATTGAGAAGCACAACAGACTATTTTTGGCAGGTTGCAAAGTCATAATGCCCTTGGACACCACACACTTCTGTTCCTTCCAGTTTTATAATGTGTTTGGGGATTTGTGCAAACTGCATCTCTCTTATAAAGCTCCAGAACACCTGATAGCAAACCCCTCATATTCTTCCTAAGTCTCTTTTCTGTGCTAGAGTAGGTTTTGTGGTTTGGAAATGGCAAAGACAACTTTTATAGGAATGTTTCCTGGCATCCGTTTCCATCAGCTGTCCCTTTAAACATGTCAAAGTTAAGAAATTGCAGCCATGAATTAGCCATCTGGTAGCTGATGATTCATGTCTGTCCCTTAGAGATAGCAATTTTGCTTCGATTTTCCTTAAAAGCTGGGTTTGCCGGTGCTCACAAGAGAATAAACTTCCAGCGGATTCACTGAATTCCGGACTATTGTCTTCCTCACCATGCTCTTCTGAGGAAGCACTGGTAATGACAGGTGTTTCTCGGGCCAAATCATTTCCACGTGAGAGCAAAACCATTGTGGGTTTCAGGAGCCATAGATTTCAAAGCATTCAGGATCATTTCCTTGATGTTAAATTATGCTGAAATAGAGCTGCAAAGAGTTCCCCTACCTGCCTGCACATACTTTCAAACACCCTGCTGGTCAGTGATGATAACTCTTGCATTATTTCTCAGCGTTCTTTAATTAATAGGGGGAAGATTTAAGGTATTAGTTGAAAGGGTTTCACTTACTCTCTGCCCTGTTCTGCCTGTTAGTCTTTAAGAAAATTAAATGTGAATGAGGGAGGACTGATAAAAGATAATTTCTCCATTTCTAGAAGTCTTTATTTTACGGGGAAACAACCCCTTGTTATTTTAGCACTGTTAGCACCCTTAAAAAATTAAAAATTAAAAATAACATAAATATTCTATTTCTGCATTTACAGAGGAATGTGATATTTGTGTACTAAAAGGTGATAACTACTGAAGTTATAATTAGAATGGGAAGAGGGAGGAAATGGTATAGTAATTAAGGCTGAGCTGTCCTTTAAATTCATCTCCATAACATTTAAATGCATTCATTAACTCAATGCATAATTGGGAGGCATGCCATTAATGCAACAGTTCTGAATGTTTATCAAATTACTTCCAATCATCGGTGTATCTTGATGACACCTGGCAATCCAGTGTATGGACATCAATAAAATACTAATTATGAAATACTAATTGTAATCACTCTGTAAGGTCTAAAAAGAAGCATTGCTGTTTAAATTAAATTAAGTTAATTTTATTGACTTAATTATTGAAGGATGAGCTGTTCCAAGCTGTAAAATTCCGAACTGACATTTCAAATTACTTCCATACTTATAATTAATGCCAATTCTTCTAAAAGCAAAGACCACAAACAAATAGATGCCAGAGATAATAGGTCAGGCAAATTAGCACATGCTTCCTCACTGCTGAAAAACAGTTTCCTTGAAAATCCTTTTTTAGTAGAGACAAAATACCCACAGAAGATCTATAAATTTAAACAGTTTGTTAAGTAAGCCTTCTCTGTTTGTCATGTAGTTAGATAAACTACAATTGTGATAGGAAGTGTTCGTTAACAGCTCAGCAAAATATGTATGTGTGTGAGTATATAACTCACAACTCAATCTGCCTTTTGGTTTTTTTTCCTCTTTCCTTCTTTGCAATCTCATTCCCTATGTCTGGGCTCGCAGCTAACCTGAAGGCAATGTACTTGATCATTACTCTTTTCGTTCACAAAGTCTACTGCATTAATAATATAATAAACAATCTGTGTTGAAGGAAAATGTTGGTATCCAAATCTTACAGCTATTTAAATAATCCTAAATTTGTTTTCCACTGTGTTAGGAACTGTTTAACCCATGTTTGGTTTTCACTTGTAATATTGGATTAATTAAGTATAAGCATGCTATAAACTTTATCAAGAGTTATTCACAGTGAAATGATTAGTTTGTAAAATGATTATGCAAACAGATACAGTTTTATATTCAGAGCTTTGTTTTGTGTCGTACAACAAAGAGTAAAAAGGCAGTTTGGAGGGAATAGGGCCATGCTGCTTTTGGCTGGGGTAGAATTAATCTTCTTCACAGTATCTACTATGGGGCTGTGTTTTGGATTTGTTCTGGAAACACTGTTGATATCACAGGGATATTTTAACTAATGCTGAGCATTACTTTCACACCACCCCACCAGCAATTTGGCTAGGGGTGCACAAGATGCTGGAAGGGGGCACAGCCAAGGCAGCTGACCCCAACTAACAAAGGGATATTCTGTGCTATAAGGCACCAGGAACAGCATATATGGCTGAGAGGAGAAGAATGAAGAGGGGAGCGATGGCACGCTCGGAGTGATGGTGTTTGTCTTCCCAAGACACCGTTACATGTGATGGATCCCTGCTGTCCTGGGGATCATGAACACCTTCCTGCCCTTGGGGAGCAGTGAATGAATTCCTTGTTCTGCTTTGATTTGTGCAGCTCTTGCTTTCCCTATTAAACTTTATCTCAATCCATAAGTTTTCTGTCTTTTGCCCTTCTGATTCTTTCCCCCATCCCAGTGTGGGCAATAGGTGAATGGCTGTGTGGGGCTTAGTTGTTGGCTGAGTTTAAACCATTACAGGTAGGTATGGGAGGCACTGCTTTGCAGATGTGTTGGGGCTGTGGCAAGATTTTAGTGTCTCACAGAATTTAAGGGATGTTTGCTCTCTGCAGGGTATTTAAAAGGCATATTTTTGGATTTCTTTATGCTGCCACAGATACTGCATCAATGCATATGAGAATAATCTGGTTTTCATGTTAGTTTTTTAGCACATAATTGAAAGCTAAGCTTCATTCTTAAAGACAAACTAACTGGGACAAATGGGACACAGCTGAGACACCTTAGACATGCAAAAATCTTGGATTTGGCAGAATGTGTGCTGAGATTAACTAAAACTGTATCTGTTCTGTAGTATTTCAGAAATTAGTGTATAGCTTGAATTGGATATCTCCAAATTGCCTCAGACATCCTTAAATCTGTATCAAATGCATTTCAATTTCTCCAGATTTTCACCTATAAATATTAATAATTAATTGAAATTAATGTGATTGAGTTTCCACTACTTTGAAGTAATGAGGAGAAATTATGTTATAGGAATGTTTTCTAGGTAAGGTGCAACCATCATAAATGTGAAAGCAAAGTCTTTCTTAACTCTTGGTATTCTTTCATTTGTAGAGGATGGCTTTGAAATCTGAAAGACCTTCAGTCATTCAGAGCCCCCAGTAAAATATCAAAAGCATCAAAATCCTTTATTTTTCAAGGGAAATTAGTTAATTACATTTACTGTAAAAGCTATTCTAATATGAACATACTCTTATGCAGAACCAGAGGTGTATAGGTTCAAGCAAGCAGAATTAAATTTTTACAGCCTTGTAATGAAATTAGAAGCTGCTTTCAGACAGGATCAAAAAGTTAGGTCAATATCTGTTGAACTCGGCAGACTCAGCAAAGCTTTTATTTCACAAGTATAATACCTGAAAGGATAACTGCAAAATACACAAGCATCACAAAAGCAGAATTGTTATACCTGCCTTATTATTGGTGGTAGTTTATCAGAGTTCATTAGAAATTTTGGTTTTTTAGGTTTACAGGAAATTTCTTGGGCCAATATCCTGTGAGGTGTTGGCCTTTAGATTTCCCTGTTGTTATATTATAATTATGTAATATATCATTATTTCTGTAAAGATGCAGCAGTGTTTACTGCATGTATTTATTTAACATAGTTTTCACAACCTAATATCTTTTTTACAAGTAGTTATTGAGTACTAGTGTTAGTAAATTTTGCTTCTTTCCATCCTTGTGAAAAGCGTACTGCCCTGATATGCTAGATTTCTGTGGATTATTTGCATTCCAAGACATACCACTGGTTAAGACTGAAATGTTTCATCTGCTGGGATGTAATCCCAGAATCTTAAAATCTTTCTCTTTTTTTCCCTTTTTTTTTCCTTTTTCTGTTGTTTCATTCATTTATTTATGTAGCAATATTTTTAAACTGCCGTCGAGCTGTTCCAACACATTGATGGAACATCTGCTACCAGGCTGTTTGATTCTTCAGTTGTTTTCTAGATGTGTAGAACAATTATTTTCCTCTGTCAACACAGGCACCTCGGTACTTGTCTACAGCTGAAATCTGAGAAATCTTCTCTGGAGAAATACTTCTCCCAATGAGAGATTTTGCAATTTTATCACACTCTGATAAAAGGATTTTCCTTTTTAAATTGTTTCAGAAGGCACTCCTCCCAGCCTGGTATCACCTAAAATGTAGGTAGAATCTCTACTCCATCATCCAGATTATCACTGACAAAGGCTGGAGATTTTCAAGGTCTCCACTGGGGGCTTCTATCAGACTGGCTGCAAAATGTGTGCAAATAACTTATCATAGAATGGCCTGGGTTGGAGGGACCTTAAAGATCATTGAGTTCCAACCTCTAGACCAGCTTGTTCAGACCCCCACCCAACCAGGCCTTGAACACTTCCAGGGATGGGGAATCCACAGCTTCTCTGAGCAACCTGTGCCAGTGCCTCATCACCCTCCCAGCGAAAAATTTCTTCCTAATATCTCATCTAAACCTACTCTCTGTCAGTTTGAAGCCTTTCCCCTTGTCCTGTCACTCCAGGCCCTTGTAAGTTGTCCCTCTCCATCTTTCCTGTAGGCTCCCTTCAGGTACTGGAAGGCCACAGATTTCTGCAGGGAAGCCTGACACAATGTATCACCTGTAAATTACATTATATTAATCAAGTGGGAATAGGGAAGACAGGTGCAATCATGTAGAAAGCAACACCACCTAAAAAGGTCTTGGGGCTATCACAAACCGCAAGCTACTTATGTTTGGGGCAGGGCTGGTGTTGGAAGTAAGAAGACATTTTGTCATATGGCCAGAAATGCTCAGGGAGGTATTTATGGTGTTCTCTGATGGTGTAACAGTGGGAGTGGGGAAGGAGGAGGGGTGCGTCTTTGATATGTACTTGAAATTTTGGAATAGACCAAGATCTAAGGAACCTAACAAAAGCACAAAAATGAAAATAATGTCTTTTGGTGCTTACTGATACCTTTGCAAGATCATAGTCCTTGGTAAGGACACATTACTGAACTCGTATGGCAATTCCCCAGCTTTGTACCTCTGTGAAGCCTATTTCTACAGCATACCTCAGTGTTGATTACTATGCATTCTCTACTGTCACAGATTCACTAACACTAATATAACATGGCCTAGAGGAAAATCATAAGTGAAAGGTTTACAGAAGATAGCAGCTGATTTTGCTAATGAAAAATTGAAACTTAGTGCTCAGTGACTTCTGAATACAAGGTTAACTTATCTTCGTCCTTTTCTTTTGTCTGATTTAGTTTGTCTTAGCATCCTTAGTTAATGAAATGTTTTACTGAACATTTGGTTAGAGAAAAGGCCTATTTTGCCACAGCCAAAGTAGCTCTAAAACCACAGCAGAGAATATTTGGAAGACTGAGAGGGAAATGGAAACCTATAATAGCTGTGAATACGCTGAGCAATGTCTCCCTTGCAGCATTAGAGCTTACTGTATTTCGCACAGTGTGGCATATTGTATTGTACATGAGCTGCAGAGATCTTGTCATGTTAGACTTTTCCTCTTAAAACACTAGACAGTTTCAAATACTTTCTCTTTAATCCTCTATGACAGCATGTGAAAGATTTTTAATGAAACTTCATTCTCCTCTTACAAAAATTACTGTTTTAGAAAACAGTGGAGGTACTAATGATATTAGATGCATAAACTGTCAGTCAGAAGAAGAAAAGGCAAAACAAGCCAAACTTTGGATTGACACACTGTAAACAAAAAAGGCTTTTGAAATTTTATAGCAGTGAGAGGCACTCATGCAAGATTACATCTTGAAAAACAGGAAGCTGAAGACTTACACCTACAGTAATTATTCCTTGCCTAGTGGAAATGTCATGTCTGAAGAACAGGTGGGAGTTTCAGAACTCATCATCCTCCTCATTCCAGGTTATGAACCAGGCTTCTGGTCAAAAGCCTGTGGAGGGAGCTCTTGCTTTCAGAAAGCAGAGTTCACTGTCAGATGAAGGATATCACTGGGTTCTGACAATGCTAGTGGCTGTGATGCTTGTAAAAATATTTCTTTAGCATAATCTGCAGCAAAATTATTGTCTTTGGCTTGCTTTTGCATACTCCTTGTCCTTCTCCCTTATCAGTTGTCTGTCTCCCCACAACAAGGCTCTTCCTTTCTCCTTCTTAGGCGTAGACTGGAAGGTTGAGCACTGAGGTTTACTGAACACTATTCTAACCCAGGAGGCTTTTGGCCTTGGCTGTTAGCAGGATCGAACTTTATGTTCTTAGGGAACTTGATGAAATTTAAAAGCTTGTTATTGCACCTATTTCAGTTTCCATGGGAACACTGATAAAACATTTCACTTCTTCTGTAATCTCTTCTCATTATCTTCCAGGAGATAAGTCATCTGCTACCTAATTTTCTGGGCACTTATTTCAAGTAATTTTTTTTTTCCCTATATTGGATAAAATTTGGGAGCTGCTTGTGTGCTACTCCTACAGTCTCACCACAACTAAATCTGTATGTCACTAGTAAGAGCAAAGGGTGGACAGAAATCCTGGTTTGTAGGTATAAATGGTGAAATAAGGAAAAGTAGGATGCAATTAGGAAATAAAATCATACAATCATTTAGGTTGGAAAATACCTTTGATAGGTTTAATAGGTTGATATTCCTCCTGCACTAGACTGAGAAGCACTTCCATCAGAGATGTGATATAAGCAACTGAAAGGAAGGGGTTGTTTACCCATCAAAGGACAGAAAAGTAGCACCAAGGTAATGGTATATCTTGTCATGGTATGCCCTGGAATCCTATGGGGTCTTCAAGATCCCAAGAATTATAACGGGGTATGAAATGTCACTCAGTTCTGTGTCAGAAGTTTTGTTTTATATGACCACAAAAGTTCTGCAGTGACAGTCCTGTATCTTAGAAACTGCTCATCTTAATAAATTATTATTAGGCAAGCATCTGAGAACCTTGATGCACTGGTGTTTTTCTGAGAGTAGCACTGAACCAAGGAAACAACAAGAATGAGAATTAGAATTTCTGAAAATACACTGAGAGCTAAAGTAACTTTATGTTGCTCTATTTTCATTTTTACATGAGAATTTTTTCTGAGTTGTAACCATCCAAACCCAGCTTTGGCTCTCAAGAAAAGTGGCCAGATGTAGTTGGCAACAAATGGGTGTATTCGGTCTATATGGTGTATTGGCTCTGGCTGGGACCATGGGAGACCTCACAGGTCTGTGCTTTGCATTGGTGTCTAGAGAGGTTTGAAGAACACACCCGTGTTCTGGTCCTGCTGGGCAGTGCTCCCACAGTGCCAGGGCCCTCTCTCCAATATAGCAGCAAGGCCACCCTCACCCAGTGAGGTGGGAGTGGGTAAGATCTTGGGAAGGGTCACAGCCAGGACAGATGACCCAAACTGACCAAAGGGATATTCCATACCATACAGCATTTGCTCAGATATAAAAGTTAAGAGAGAGGAGAAAGAGGGAGGACATACATTATTATGATATTTGTCTTCCAGACCATCTGTGCTGAAGCCCTGCTTCCTGGGAAGTACCTGGACGTTGTCAGCTGATGGGAATGAGAGAATAAAATCTTCTGTGTTCCTTTTCTTCTGCATGCATCCTTTTCTTTGTCTTGTTGAATTGCCTTTGTCTTGTTCCATGGGTTTTTTCCATCTTATTTTCTCCCCTCCTGTCCTGTTGAGGAAAGGAGTCATAGGGTAGCTTTGTGGGCAACTGGCATCCAGGCAAGGTCAGTCCCTCACAGTCCTTTTTTGGCATCCAACATCCGGCATGACAAATTCCAAACAAAGCTAGTAATTGGGAAAGGTAATGGGCAAAATATGGACTGAACAATGTTAGAGAGCAAAAAGATCCTAGAGAACTTTCAGTTGTCACAATTGGGGCAAAAGGATGAGTGTTGGATTGTGCGTAAATTGTCCACTTTTGTTTGGAATTGTGATGATGATTTTGGAGCACACAATTTATTTTTTTTTTTGTTGATGTGAGTGAAGTTTGTGAAGATTATGTGAGGACTGTGGATTTTAAAGATAATTCTTAAATACATAATTCCCAGTTATGGGGGATGGAATGTATTTGGTTTATGTGGCAAAGTTTTGGTAGCGGGGGTACTACAGGGGTGGCTTCCATGAGAAGGTGCCAGGAGCTTCCCCCATGTCCAAGAGAATCATTGCCAGTTGGCTGCAAGGGGGACCAGCTGCTGGCCAAGGCCGGGCCCAACAGCAATGGTGATAGTGCCTCAGGAATAACATTATTTAAGAAGAGGGGAAAAGTTACTGCACAATGGCAATAAAATTCCCTAATGGAAGTATTCTCCCCTACTGGAGCATCTCTGAAAGAGCTGCAGCCTGTGGGAAGGACCCATACTGGTGAACTTTGTGAAGGACTGTTAAAGATGCCATGTTGGAGCAGGGGAAGAGCATCAGAGCAAGAGATGAAGTGTTATGAAATGATCACAGCTCCCATTTTCCACCTCCCTGTGTCACTTGTGAGGAGGGTGAAGAGTGAGGAGTGCAGAAGAATGAGCTGGGGAGAAGGTGGTTTTCAGTTTGTATTTATTTCTCACTGTCCTATGCTCTTATTCGTTGGCAGTATACTAAATAAATTTCCCCTAAGTTGGATCTGTTTTGCCCATGCCAGTAATTGGTAAGTGATGTCCCTGTCCTTACCTCAGCCTTCAAGCACTTCCATTGTAGTTTGTTCCTCTGCCCTGCTGAGTAAAGGAGAGTGATAGAGCATTTGGTGGGCACCTGGTGGACACTCAGGGTCGGCCCATGACAGTGAGCCAGCAGCTGATATATTGGGAGTGGACTGAACTCCCAATATATATATGGAGAGCCTGCTGAACCATAAAGAATGACCAAAAGCTTGGAGTTCTCTTTTCTGTGTTAGGACTAACGTCCTTTAGCATGATTGTCATTCTCAGCATATTGACAAAGCACTCAGAGTTTGAAGTCAGTCTCCATATATGACCCCTATCATATATATAGTGTACCAATGCCTTAATTTTGTCTGTAGTTAAATATCAGTTAAACAATCTAATTTCCAGCTGACTTTCCCATAACACAGGGTTATAGTCATCTTGGCTATCTGCTAGCCATCAACAGATGCTGCCCTAGGAAGTGTTAAATGAAAGAACTGCCAAAGGCACTGGGCCCTGCCAGCCCCCACTCCAGGTGCTATCTTGCCAAAAGTTCCCTGATGGTCTCTGGAAAAAGGATGTTGTATCCAGCTCCTCCCTACAGTGCAGCTACCTGGAGTGCTGTCCGAGAAAAATAAGAGGAAAAGAAAACAGGATCAAAGTCTGTCTGAGGTTCTTGCCTTTGCCCCATTGAGTACACTCTAGAGAATGTACTTTTTTTTCATATTTGCTGTCCTAGTCTTTTCTACCGTAGTGGCTGTTGTTCTGCGAGCATGTATTTATCTTGTCCCAGTGCATATTACATTTTTAAGTATGTGTCTCTTGGAAGGTGCAAAGGCAAGGTGTCCACAATCAGCTTTATCCAGTCAGTTCCAGAGCAGAAGAGTTACAATAAAAAATGTTGGACTAATATAGGCAATGAAGGAAAGTAGCTGGAAGACTGCCAACCTAATACAAAGGCTATTCATGAACCTTACTCATACTGAAATAATAGAAAGAATTTAATTCATTTTAAAGGCCCGTTTGAGAATTTGCACCAGCTGGCCAGTTAACTCAAAGTAGCAATTGTGTTATATGATCACAGGGCATTACCATTTGGAAGAAAACCCCCAAAAGTTGATGACAAATTAAATCTCTATCTAAAGAAGATCTTAGACATCTCTGACCTTCCAAAGCTTGCCTTGACTGTTTAAGGGAAATATTGATAAATTAAATATAGAATAGGACATGTATTTTTTTTATTAATAACAACATTCTACTCTGAAACCACCTCTGAATACTTAAAAGCACAGACTCTTTTGCTATTCTTGTCCTCGTTTATTTTTCTTTTTGTCATTAATCTTCAACAATTGTTTCTATTATCTTTTAAAAGATTATTAATGCAAATCATCTATGGTATGGCACTGCGGTTGCATGCAATCAAATTTATAAATATATATATATTTCTATTTTGTTTGCCTTCCTATACACAAATCTATAGCTAGCATATATCGTCTGCTATTCCTTCTGTTTTCATATTTTCTCCTCTCTTTTTTCCTGTTTATAACTCACAATGTGCACAAGTCTGTACAAGTTACCCCTTGTCCCTTTCTTTAAAAACATTAGCATTAGTAAATGCAGGGTTCCCTCCCTAGGAGTGTCATTTGGCAGGAATTCCTAGAGCACTTTTAGGCAATATTCCCATCGTCATCTAGCTTCAAAGGGTCAGTTTAGTGCCTTGGATCTGAGGACATCCACTTCTCTCTATTGATTACTTAAGAAAATAAGTAATATTAATAGCAAAACCCCTACCTTTCACTCTAAAGTGTATATAAGGTGTATTTAATTGCTAAAGGTGAGTGTCATAAATAGAGATGTGATTTCCACTATATGGATATGGAGCTAAAGGATTATGCCCTTGTGTCACTCCATAAAATTCTACAAGTTAGATCATGTAGTGCCTGGGATCAATATACACGGCTTCTTCCCTTTGTTGAGAGCTTAAATCCAGTCCATGGAGAAGTAGTTGGATACATGCTTGGCTTCATATTGCTCTGGAGTGAGGACAAACCCATCGCTGTCGTTCCATCTGGGAGGATAGGTGGTCACTGAGCCAGAAAGAACTCTCAAAGAATTCAGCAAAACTCCCTGTACACTCTTTCAGTGTTGCCTAGTCCATGGTTTGTGCTACCTATTTATTGCTGACAGCCACAAGAATAATAAGGAATTGAAACTGGAAGCAGAGCTGAGTGAAGTGTGACACTGCCGGTGGACCAGGAGCTGCTGACAGGGAACGAGCAAAGGTAGAGCTACACTTTATTGGCCTTAGTCTCTCTGAGAGGTGTCATTATATTAATGGAGGCCACAAAAGCACCTTAACTTCACTTACCTTTCAGCTTTCTGTTATTTAAGGAAGCGGTTTACAGAGTCTGATAGCGAGTAGAAATGTAACTTTTTTTAAAAAAATAACAATTTTTGTATTATTACATAACAGAGTATATCCACTATATCATTCCTTTTGAATAACGGCAGCATCGACTGTTAGATTGTTAAGTCAGAACTCTAATTAAACCTCATATCTCAGGCATTTTATAGTTCTTTGTGACAAAATAGTTTTCTGGGTTTGGAAGAGGAGGTTTACTAGTCAGAAGTAAGGGCTGGATTTTTAATTTATTTTGTTGTGTCTGTAGCAGACAACAATAACTTCATTTGTGGAGCTACAGTACAGAGTTAGCTGTTATTTACTTTTAAAAAAATTTTCAGGCACACCAGTAAAATCATGCAAGTTGAGGAAAAAATAACTTCTACTACGAAGTGCTACCCTTAACCTTCAGA
This sequence comes from Pseudorectes ferrugineus, assembly GCA_008033365.1. Taxonomy (NCBI): domain Eukaryota; kingdom Metazoa; phylum Chordata; class Aves; order Passeriformes; genus Pseudorectes; species Pseudorectes ferrugineus. The sequence continues at coordinate 39,342 of QWTY01005310.1, read as the reverse complement.
TGAAAATTGAAGGCAAGCTCTTGTTAATTTCCGCTTTCTGCAATAATAGGTTTAATTTTGCCATCCTAACTCAGATGCAGATAAAATACCTACAGATGTTGCTGCATGTTGAGATTCTTCTGAATTGTGGTTCAAGACAGACAGGATTTATATTGAGCAGGCAATAAATCTGCTAAGAATCACGAGATGTTAAGTCACTCCCTGCCTGATCTGTGCAATTTTTGTCAGTTTTTATGCATGAAAACCTGCATGAGAACTACCCCTTGACTTCTATGAGTGAAAAGCAGGTTTCCCTCAAGTGCCACCTCCTTTCCAAAGCACACAGGGAATGTGGGGAGTTGCTGTCACAGCTTTGACAACAGCAGCTTCCACAAACCAAGAGACTCATTTGTTCAGGGCTGTTGTGCCGAGGTATGGAGTGGGAATGCCACTGCTTTCACCAAAACCGTCCTGGCTCCTCATGCTCTTGGTGGATGTGATAGTAATTTAGCCAATCTGTTATGGATGCTGTTATAAAGAGCCCAGAAATGTCAGTGATCTCCCTGTACTGAAGATATGAGAGATCCCACATGTTGTAAATTCCCTTTCGCTTTAGAGACGGAAGTCATAATGTCAGCAGAAATCATATGCCCTACTGTATGAAAAAAACCCCAGGATTTTCTTGGATTATTTTTTTGAATGACCCTAACCCTAAACCAAACCCTAACCCTAACCCAAACCCAACCCTAACCCTAAACTCCTAACCCTAGACCTAACCCAAACTCAAACCATAACCCTAACCCTAAATCTAAACCTAAACCAAACCTGAACCCTAACCCTAAACATAACCCTAAAACTAACCATTTTTTAAAGAAGCATATTGAGTATTTGAGGCCTATTTAACACTCAGATCATTCACTTCTGGCAGTAAAATTTATTTTTATGTATCCTTTGCCATTGGTTGAATGACCCTTACCTTAACCCTAACCCTAACCATAACCCTAACAATTTCTGTTTCAGCTGAGAGATGAGGTATCTGTGCTCCAAACAATTTACAGAACAGACAACACTACATCCACTGTGACTTTATATAAATGGCAAGACTGATCTTTCTGGGTAATTGTGCTACTTTGCCTCTTTGATTGTAAATATTATCTCTGTTATTATGGGCTATTTGGTGTTGGAATGTTTCTAGAAGCTACTGCTGTTTAGAAACAAGCTGTAATCTGGGGTCAAAGATTTATAAACCTAACAGAAAATGTGAAGATAAAATAAAAGATTTTAAACAGCAAAGTTATCTGCAATGTTGACATATTGTTTCTAAATTGATACAGAACATATTTTGCAAAGGTATTGAACCTCAATCCAGCAAACGCTAGACGCAACCACACATGCAGGAAAGATTTTCTTACTTATGCTGTGTAGCTTAACCTGAAGTCCAGAAGCTGGATGCAGCTCAGTCCTCCAAATTGCAACCAATTTCTTCTGGCATCTCTCCAAGGGCCCTATAGACATTGGCATTCATTAAGATGCATTGTTCACATGGGTTTTAATTATCTTTCCTAAGGGTTTGACACATGGATGCATCCTTCCCCATAAACTGACAGAGATTTATCCCTGTTTTTTACTAGAATGTCAGTTCACATGAAACACACACCTGTTACATGCTCGATTCAGGGGTAGAAAGTGCCTGAATTTCTCAGGCCTGAGCCCCACAGCTGCTCCATGGGGAAGGAGTGAGGGATGGCACTAGGAGACTCCTTCCTGAGAAGGACGGACGTCTCTGTCTGCTGATGCAACCTTCTGTTCAGAAAGGTTTGCTGCCTGGCAAGGGACTCAGAGAGATCATGATGAGGCTGCTGAAGCCCTTTTGGCTCTTAGATGGTCCTCATGGATATTTTGGAAAGCCACAAGGATGATGGAGGGGCTACAGCATTTCTTACATAAGGAACAAATGACAGGGATGGGACTGCTCAGCCTGGGGAAGTGAAGGCTCAATAATGTGTATAAATACCTAAAGGAAGGATGCCAAGAGGATGGAGTCAGGCTCTTTTCAGTGGTGCCCAGTGGCAGGACAAGAGGCAGTGGGTCCCATCTGAAACACAGAAGGTTCCCTCTGAACGTGTGGAAACACTTTTTCACTGTGTGGAGGACCAAGCACTAGAGCAGGTTGCTCAGTGGGGTTGCAGAGTCTCCATCCCTGGTGATATTCTAAAGCCATCTGGACACTGCCTTGGATAATGGGATCTAAATAACTCTGCTTGAGTGGGGGGGATAGACCAGGTGGCTTTCAGAGGTCCCTTCCTACCTCAACCATTCTGCGAGTGTACCATATGTTCTTATATGATATAGTCAAGTAGATCCATTGACTAAAAGGCACCAAAGTTATGGTAATGCAACTGAGGAAATCTCTGAAAAAAAATACTTTGTGTTTTATTTTTAAAAGTAAAAATAACTTATCTTGAAGTTGATACTTTTTCCCTTCCTAGCCTTCCTTCATGGATTTAAAGAAAAAAAATCATTCTAAAAGTGCTTGTAGTTTGACAAAGGTCAGATTTGGTAAAACATTCTTAGCAGATCATTTAAGCAAATAAAAAATTTTAAACAAGTATGATAGGTATATGTTTTGAATGGTCATAAACAAATATCAGAAAATCAGTGGTTTTGGAAGTTGTAAGCATGTAAAAATGCGTAACTTTGCATTCAAGATCATGCCAGGAATGTGCCTGCATGGAAATTGATCTCAAATGTAGTGACAGGGAACCTGGATATAGAAACGTGTTTAGAAAAATACAGAGGGGGTGGTGGGGTCTTTTTAAAAATAATGTTTTTAGAAAAAAGGTGAGCAATAGAAAGATACTAGAGCAGCAGTGCTTTAAATTGAAGGGTTATTTCGGATAAGGTTAATACATTGATCTGAAAGTTTGGCATACTTGAGTTTTTTTTCCCCTTTGGTAGTAGTGATATGCTTCAAGTACTCTTATAATGTATCATATGTCATACAAAATTTTCTCTATATAATTATCCATGGACACTGTACAATCATGAAATTTCAGGAATATGTCTCATCATTCTCAGCTCAGAAGAACAGCAGATGGTGTTTGCTGTTGGATTACCCCAGAGAACTCTTTTCTTTTTTTTTTTTTCCCAAGCTTGGGTTTATATCTGAGTATATATAAATTCTATGATTCAATTTATATAAGCATGCAAGGCATAAAAGTGATAATAACACTGACCTGTAAATAACATGTTGCTTTAATAGTCTTAAATTCTGTTATTCCAATCAAGATTTTCTGTACGAACAGTGAAGGGTAGAGGTGATGTGCTGAGTTAGGGGGGCAGTTAAGTGAAAAAATACTTTTTGTCAGAGAACTGGAATTACAATTAAAAATGACAGAGAAAATTGAAAATATGATTTGGAGGCCAGATTGCAAGTGCTTCTGGGGGAAGTATGGAGGCGTTGCCTCTCTGCTCCAGCTGTCCCTCCCTCTGGCAACACAGGAGGGACTAACATCAGTACAGGCACCTGAAAGAGAGGCTCTATTTCCATATTAATTGCCCATTTCTACGTCTCAGGGGACCTTGCAGTGATTATTTTTAGGGCCAAAATTTTGTCACTTATTTTGGAGAGAGATAAATGCTTCAAGAATTGCCAGCACTTGTCCCATTCTAAGGTTAATCCTCACGATATAAAACTCTCTGAGATGGCAATAACAAGGCGAACCCAGCTCTCAGATAATACTCAGCTACATTTCCTAGAGAAGCTATCATATGGTTTAGTAGCGGTTAAGTTAATAATTTTGATATCATGGAAAATGAAAGAAATTGATTACTATCACAAGTAGTGAAGAAACTGCTTTTGAAAAAAAAAATTATTGCCTCAGAAGCTATTCAGAGAAGTACAAGTATATCTGAAATTCATATTCAGATTACTATTACTGTTAATTATTACTTTTTTCCTGGTTTCTTTTACCTTTTTCTCATTGTCAGCTTTTCTTTTCTTCTCTCCTCCTTTTTCTTACCTCTATATTTGAAAATTTAATAGGTACTTTTAAATAACTCTGAAACAGGTAAAAAGTCTGTACTTTAAAAAAATTAAACACAGTGGAACTTATGAGGGTTTGGGGTTTTTTTTTTGAATGGGAAATCAGTGTTCATATTAATGTGTTAAACATGAGTAAGATTAGTGGCTTAGTTTAACTAGCATTTTGCCATTGGTAGTATGGCCTTTCTCCTTTTATTTGTGAAATAGATGTGTTAATGGGACATGGCACCAGTCTTGAATTTTGAATTATTGTAATTACCTGCATATACAAGAAATTGATGCAAAGATGTATGCTGGCATACTTTGTTGTAATTTTCTTTAAAAAGATTGTAAAAATCTCAGGCATACTTGTTATTTTATTGTAACAACTGCCAGTGACTGTACACTTCTCTTTCTTCTCTTGTTTTCTTAGTCTGCAGAGATTATCAAGTATAGTCTATGTGGAAATGAATTTACAATACATTACTACTGAAAATACAATGTTTTTAATATTCTTTCAAATATTCGCTAGCATTTTACTATGTGCACCCTCCACTTCTCTGCTGCTTCCTACATGCCACTAGTGGGTTGAGCAGGATGTACTATAACATGACATTAGCTTTCACCCTGGTTTTTGTCCATCTCATACAAAGCACCAAGGTAAATGTGCGGCTCATGCCTTATCTTTGTGTCTCATGCACAAAAAGAAGCATGGAGCCCACTCACAAATCAAATTGCTGATGAAAAATGGCTGGGTTTTTTCAAAGTATTCTGCTATCTGCGAGTTGTTTCTTCCCTGTAATATGCCTGGGGGGGAAATCCCCAACAAATTTTGGGAAAAAGAAAACAAACTTCTCTCTACCTAACTGAGTTCTGTGTAGTCAGTCAATATATTACAGTGGAAATGGATGACACCACCAATGCCTCCAGTATAGTCACATGTTAAAGAGAAAAGTGTAAAGCAGGTATCCGAACTGAAAGGAAAAATAGTAGTATGTGTTGAAGGGCAGAAACCAGTCTGGGATCTGAATTGCAGTTTTACATATGTCTGGGAGAACGGAAGGGTTGCCAATTACTTCCTCCACTTGGCACTTCTGATTTGCCAATTTAATTCTCCATTAGTAGTGGTTTATTTCATTTTTATCTTTTATCTTTTTATCCTTTGTTTGAGCTTGGCTTTTTTTAGGATATTTCCTGCTGACTGTTCAAATTCTCTCTGAGAAATGAGGTGACTGGAAGCTAAATTGGCAATGCTTAAGACTGTTATGAGTATCAAGGCTAAAAAACTTGCTTCACTTGCTCTTAAAAATTAGAGAGCACATAACTTGTATTTCTTAACTTGTTTAGCCTATTGTCATTTGATTAGGAGTGGCATTTTTTTCCCCCCTTATGGATGAAAATAAGATATATCTTAGAAAACAGGGGGTACATTACTCCCAGGTTGGACCAAGGACCTCCTGAGAGCCCTTCCAGCCTTAATCTCAATGTGCAAGAATCCTCAAGAAGATGCAGTTTCCTAACAAACAAGCTGCGAACGAGAGTTATTGAAGATACAAACTCAGAGAAGGAAACTGAGAAACATACGCCTAAAAATTAGATTTCATCATGTCAAGATAAGTGTGATAAACATTTCACATTTCCAAAGGTACGGAAATGAAGTTGGTAGGGTGGTGGGGGAGAAGCTACTTATATATATTTACTTTTTTTAAGCCTGCAATAAAAGGACTTGAACTGGGATACACTGGTATTTATCTTTCAAAGTCAAAATGTGGCCATGAAATACTTTCTTCTACTTAGCCTTTGACAGAACTTCATTAGGTTTACTTGAGTCACATAACACAGTAGCTGTGTTCGTCAGTTGCTTCCCTTAATGCCTGTGAACTCAAAAGAAAAGAAGCATCACAAAGACTGATCATCCACAGATTTCATTTAAATAGAAGTGAAAGCCTTGTTAACGAATGTTTTCTTCCCCTTCATGACATGGCAAAATCCTTCACTTGTTACTAGGGAATTAAGCCACTCCAAGTAGTCATAGAAATGCTCTTCATTCAGGATAAGCTCTGATCATAACTTGGACAGTTCTTAAAATCAATTTTAAAGAAAGACATAACTCAATAGGAATTATGATCCTTCTATTCTAGCATTCACTTAGAAGCTTATTTTGTCATTCCAGTAAGATTTACAATGGCAGCTGTATTTGAACATTTTAAACATTGCAGGAGTAGATTCCAGTATATGACATCCTGTTGTAGCACAGGGGAAGGCAAATAAACCTCTGCATGAAGAACTTGAATGGGAATTCTAAAGACAAAAATTTATAATTTTAAATATCTGTCTTGTGATTGATTTTTTTTCTGCTGTTTAACTTAATAAACACAAATATTATGGAATATATATTCTCCCTGCAAGAGATATCTGTTGTACATAAAATTTTTAAAAGGGACTTATGTGTTTTTCAAGGTGAATTGCGTGTGGAAAAAAGTTTTCTTTAATTAGTCTGTACATTTCAAATAGAAGAAAAATAGATCAGTTTGTCTTGTTTTTTCTTGGTATTTTTTCTTAACAACTAATCCCTGTTGCAAAGTCTTTCTCTAGGAGTGGTAGGCATCTTTCAATTATTTCCAAGGATTCCTGTTTAGAAAACAAATCCAAACCTAAAAGTAAAATAGAGATTATTCAATGAGAAGACATAGACTAAAAAACTGAAAATTTACATAAATGATTTTTTCTATAAGCTTTTATAGAAGTTTAGGGGAAAATACTAAAGGCTGGATATGATAACCTACAATGTTACTCTTATCAACAGTAGTGCCAGCTAGGGTATGGGAATATATTGCTGAAGAAGGGTTTGAGATGGGAGTATGTTGCCAGAACTTGTTAGAATAAAAAGTTATTTATATTCCTTACCAGTTTAGTGCCATGGGCAGGGACACCTTCCACCAGACGAGGTTGCTCAGAGCTCCATCCAGCCTGGCCTTGAACACTTCCAGGGATGGGGCAGCCACAGCTTTTCTGGGCAACTGTGCCAGGGCCTCACCACCCTCAGAGTAAAGAATTTCTTCTTGATATCTGATCTCAACCTGCTCTCTGTCAGTTTAAGCCATTCCCCCTTATCCTGCCACTACATATCTTTGTGCAAAGACCCTCTTTTCTGGGTCCCGCTAGGTGCTGATACAAGGCTGATATAAGGTCTCCCTCGAGCCTTCTCTTCTCCAGGCTGGATATCCCCAATTCTCTCACCCAGTCTTCATATACTTCTGCATGTAGTGCATATTTGACTTGAGCCTGGTTTTCCAAAATCTCCATCTCGTCTTGACTTCAACTGAATTGAAAAGATCCAGTGCATCTGGAAATCATGGCTCTAAATACTTCTGTAGAGAAAACATAGATGTGGAAAGCTCTTATGTGATAAAAATATCACTTTAACTGCACCATTCAACAATCCTCAGAATTACCCAAATATTTTTTCTCAGAATTCAGAAATCACAAAAGGGAAGAATATTTTTCTCTCCTTTATGAGTCATCAGTCAGGAATATATCAATCTTGTTGGTTTGTGGAAGAGACAAATCTAATCTTAATTCTGTATTATAAGAAACATTGGTCACACCAGTAAAAATGTGAAGACGGTAGATATCAGTAATATTAAATTTACTATTCAGTATGCTGAACAAAATGTTAGTGTGTCAATAGGCTGTGTATTTACATTACTTTGATGGTAAAAGGAAATTTTAAAAGCATTAACCATAGAAAGATATGCCATCACTGTAATTTCTGTAAGTTATACAGCCAATAAAAATAGGCTTCAATAAAAACACTCACATAAATAAATAAATAAGTAAATAAAGTGACAAATAGAAATAATGGAGCCATTTCTTTGAACTCTAAAGTAAACAACGGTAATTTTTTTTTACCAATCCTGTTGTTTCTTCTCCAGCATTATGATTACTTACAACACAGAAGAAAGCTTTATCTGCAAAACTCTTAAACAACAAATTTCTGGAACTGAAAATAAAGTAATATAAAGGCATTATTTTTTATCCAGTCCAGTGGTGTGAGATGCTTTTCTGTGTGTTTTACATGCCACTCAAATACTTTCTCAAGAAAACTTATATCTCACCCTGATAGTGACAAAAGAAACTTTCTTTTTACATTTTTCATTCTCCTAAGCTGCAATAAAAATCTGCACTATAAATGACCTTTGAAATAAAACATCCAGAGCAGTGCTCCATAGCTCTCATAAACTCTAATTAGTTGGATTTTTTTTTTTTTTGCTGGAGGAATGTGTAAGAGGGAACAGTAAGTAGAATTGTACTGCTACCTTTTATACCTATAAGTATCCAATGTTTAATTCAGCAGTAGGGGTTTTCAAACCCACAAAAAATGAAGAGAAGCAGAATGTGTCACTCTCTAGATGCAGCTCAGCCCTTTCTGCATTTGAGAGTTATGGTAAAAGTTTGATTGAAGCTGCTTTTATTCAGTTATATCTTCTGGAACAGTATAGCCTGCAGTATTTGTAATTAAGCAAAATAGAAAACCTTGCCATATACCCCAGGGAAGAACTGACCTGCCTGAGGTGTGTGGCCTAGGCAGCCTTTGTCCTTTCTAACAGGCTAGTTATTTGCAGCCCTGGGGCTACAGACTTCGATTGCATCACAGTTCTAGGTGCCTTTTTGACAGCAGAGATTTCAGGAGCGCCAGCAAGGCACACACCTCATGAGCCACTGAGGGAGCCAGGAACAGACACCCAGATCAAATTAGTACCCAATCCTCTCCAGTGGCATTTTCAAAGTTATATTAATTCTGAAAGTTGGTATTATTTTTGCTTCTATCATATCTGTTCTGTTCTGAGCTTTCTGTCAAGGCTTTCATTCTTAAACCTTCATTAAATATGGAAGGGGCAAAATGATACAGATGGTGATATGCAAAGACATGTAAGTGTTGTATTTGATATTGACTGTCAGCACACAGCAGTAGGACTGGATTTCTGCCAGAACTTGATTTAGGCTGTCCTGAGTTTCATAGCTTAGGATTTCTTTGGGCTTGACTTTGTATGGGTTTCGTAGAGTTGTTTTACCATAGTTATTCAAGGACATTTTATACTTTGAAGCATTTTTCCTAAAAAGATACCTTGTGTAACAGAGTAGCGCAAACAGAAAATTATTTGTGTGGTAAAAGTACTTCCAATTTTACTTCTGAATTACAAGATAAAATATATTGAGCACCACCCATCCTTATTCTGGTAGGAGAGTTCTTGGTTAAAGACCTCTCATGGCAACTTGATGCCACCAGTGGTTGGGGTGTAGCTGTGTGAAGTGGATCTAAATGTTCTCATGCACCATGACTTCTGCAGATGCTGGGTAGTATCAGTATTTATTTAAGTTTCACCTGTATTTCTTTATTTCTAAACTTCTCTTTAAGCACACCAGAGCTTGTTTTCAAGTAAATATGCAAGAAAGTTTGAAGAACAAACACATGGGTGGTTTTGATGTGGATATTTTCTAACTTTTCAGAAATTAACTTTACAAATTGATGATTTTTTTTTATTTTAAAGAGATATTATTTCTTAGCCTTCCAGATATACTCCAAATAGTGGAGTTTTCTGTAAGATTTCTGGGATGGGAATAAATACGCTTTAAAAGGAAAATTTACTTCTCCCTTCTTCACTTTGCTTTTAAAACAGGTCTAATTCATATAGCAGGAACCTTTTTATCATTACGCAGGAGACTACTTTCCAAAAAAGAAAAAGAGCTGAACTTTTCATAAAGATCAGTCTATATGTCGCTGTAGTGACAGCTCAAAATAAAAGGTGCTGCAAGTAGTGTGTTTCTGCTGTAAGTAGTGTATTTTGGGACTAATTTTTAGCTTTCTTCTCAAGTTGCAAGTTTATTTTCCTGTAAAATCTAGGCATGTCAAACATTTTTCTAGTCCCACAGTGGTACAGTTTTGGGGACAGAAATTCGAACATGAATATTCCATGTCTTAACTGAGGGGTTTTGATTGCTATAGACTCAATCTCTGCTTTTGAACAATAACTCCCAAGAGAGATTAAAATCCATGAGAGAGTAACAAATTAGCCAGGAGTTTCTGAGTTTCTTCCCTCTCGTTTTCCCCTTGCTCTTTTTGATCAGAGCTTCCATCCTTGTCAAGAGACATGTCCCAGTTCAAAAGTTTTGATGAAATTAATATGTTTTCCATGGAAAAAAAGACTGACATCATTGTCAAAATATTTCTAGAGAGCAAAGTTTCTAAAAGTTTAACAAACTCTTATTTTTTAAGTCTGAGAGTGATTAGATTGGTAAAAGCAGTGAAATTATCTAAATCTTTTCAAAGGTAATAAAATTCATGCAATGTTCTCCATACACAGGAGCATATATTGAAATTCTGAATCTAATAAAGTAAGAGGAAATAGTTTCTACATATTTTTCCATGAAGCCAAGATTTTATCCTCTTATAATTTTTTTATGGGCAAAGATGCAGCACAACTGTATGTACATAAAACCAAGAATTTATTGTTAATACAATGGAAATCTTAAGTTCAATTATTACTAATCCAGACGTAATTTTTACAGAAAAAAAAATAATGCAGTCAAAATTTTTAGACGTACATGGCTCATATTCTGGAGCAATGTTCACTCTCCCTCTGCTCCCTTGGTTCCTAGGGTCCGGTCTTTCATGCTGGTGCTGAGAGGGGAGATGTGCTGTGGGAGTCCTCAGTATCTGGAGTCCTTTACTCACAGGAGTATGATGCTGATGTGGATTGTTGCCTCTTCCTTGGTCTACAATCCACTTTGGATTATTTTTTATGGATTTTGTAACACTATTACGCCTTTCTGCTTCTTCACTATCATAACATGGCTCTGTTTCCCTGCACTGTGTCTTTGTGTTAGTTGTAGATATCTTACTCTGCACAAAGTGCTTGTTGCTATAAAAACTGCACTTGTATCACACAAGACAAACAAAAGCAGGACAAATTAGCCATGGGCACTTTAGACAGTCTGAGCAACTACTGTCTCAGCAAAAGCAAGTGAAATGAAACTGCAGGCAGGTCAAGAAAAGTTCACACGGAGTAGGAGTGACAAACCTCACTGCTGAGGCCTCCCGAACTCAGTACAGTGCTTATGGCAGTGGCAATGCCATACTGCAGGATTACTGCAGCCCTTTGTGAGAAGGAAAGCCTGGGCCAGCTGTAACTGCCTGGAGAGGGGACTGCCCTGCCAGTCTGTTTTCTGTGGTACTAGTAAAAATCACTGCTCAGCCAAGGATGGGCTCAGGACACCTAACAGCCCATCCAGCGCACAGGTCCTAGGGATACTGTGCTGTGAGAACTGATTTTCAGGAAACTGCAAAGACATGGAGCAGAAGCCAAAAGTGTTTTCCTCGCCTCTAATGCTTTCCTTGCCTGGTCACCTTTTAATTACCAGTGGCCTGGACATGATTTTCAAACACCACAAGGCGGCTACAGACCCGAAGGCTTGCAGACTCTTGCAGAAGAACTTTTTAATCTTGCAGGGTTGGAGAAGAAGTTAAAAACAGTTGACAGACTCAAATTTTGATTAATTAACACTTACATTCTTGATCCTTTTCCAAGTGAAAGACCACTAAGTAGCTGCTCAGTCTTACAATTGAAATAACAGTTGCCATCCCTTGAGGGTGAAGGATGCCAAAGGCGAAAGCAATTAAATCCTTGTTATGCTGTACCTGTTGGCAAAGCTGATAATTCACAGGTAGTTTGCTACCTGCAGCTTGAGTAACGAGGTGTGCAACATTTACAAGTCAGGGCAGTAAAATGGACATGGCAGTACCATTCAGCTGCTCTGCCGGAAGATGAGAGGCTTCATTAAAGCAGTCGCATATATAGTGCTACGACCATACAAAAACATGTGAATCACTGAAACTGTTGTATGGAGTTACAAATTTGTCTTTAAAAGCATTTACATTTTGCAGTTTAGAGAAAATTTAGTTTTGTTTGATTTCTAGATCTAGGTGAATTTTGTTTTATTTTCTTTCTGTGTTTCCTTTCTGTGTTTTCTTCAGTCTTCAAAATAATGAAAAAAAATTCATGAGCAGTGTATAAAACTGTTACAGAGATAATATGCACACATATGACATTATTAAGTACTGTATACAAAGAACACAATCAATATTAAATTATTGTAATAATTGCTACTGTTGCAGTACCTGGCAGCCCCTCTAGGAAAGGACCCCTGTGTTCCCTTGACTTCTATACAGTTCCTGGTGCCAATAGAAATTCTTATCTTTCAGGGAAAATGATGGACATAATTTTGTTAGGGATATTACCTCTTGATGAAAACAATGTCCTTTTTCTAACAAGTGTAGGTGAAGCTGTGTTGTAAGAGAGAAAGGGATGTCTTGCAGAATTAATATGTCATTTTTTATCATAACTTGGTATTTTCTAAAGTACTTTGACATTATTTTGTAATTTCACATTTCATAGATCATTATTTTATTATTTTTCAACCCAAATATAATCCTAAATAATCTCAGTTCCTAACCTTATTTTATTACTTATTTTACAGAACCTGTTTTTCTGAATTTCCTTCAACAGTGGCTGCTCACCCCCTGTGAGATAAAGTAGCATTGCTCAAGCCTTGATCTAAAAAAAACATTACATTGGAAGCCTGAAGACTGAGCTTTCTATAACAAAAGCTTCTAGAAAACTCTCTTATTCAAAGGCTCCACAAAAAGTAAAACAATTAAAATATAACATCAGAGTAGTTATGAGAGGCTGGACAGTAGGATGGACTGAAGAAGCCTTCCTCAGAGTAGTCCAGAGTAGATGGCCAGTGTGAGGGAGCACATAAACTGATTTTACCCCCTCCCCGTTTATTCCCTTGGAGAATTTACAGTGCCACTGGTATCTTGCCTTTCACTAGTATGTTTTCAGTCTATTACCAGCTGTAGTTTCCATTTTATTTTTAGTTCCTACCTTTGAGCAGACTGAAAATGATTCTTGTTTATATTTATTTAATGAGATACAGGCAAACCATGTCAGGAAAACTATGTCAAAATGTGTTTTCTACATTGTATCCTGAGGCCAGCAACATTGCTGGTTGCTCTGGGCTTCAGTGCAAATGAGTTATCTTAGCGCAGACGTGACACTGAGTAGCTTTTACTAGGAATGCTTTATCCTGAGACTACACTGTCTGAAGTGAAAATTCAGTTCTGGGTGTGGAAAAATATAATATTGGTTTAGTTGACAATATTAAGCTTATAAAATTTTAAAATCTGTATTCAGATTGTCATAGCGTCTCTTGCCAAACGAAAACCATAACCGAAAATTTACAGCTGACCTATTTTTAATGTTAGAATGGCCTGAAGCACTTTCCTTCCAGATTCAGATTACTATCAACCAGATAGGCACGCAGAACCATGTAATACGAAGGAAGTGATGATTCATTGTCAGAATCCAACAAAATAGGATAACACTATCTCCTTGAACTACCCAGCTAATGCTTTTTTAGGTTGCATAATGCATTATGCATTATTAAATTCTTACCAAGTCAGGTGATGGGAATTCAGATTCTGATGAGTGTATGACTATCAGCTGCCTGAAATGGTACTTCTCAGACAGAATCTGGTGATATTCAGGCCAAATTATTGCCCAGCATTTTACTTCTCCTTTTGTCAGTTCCGATTTCTAAATAGAATATGTGCAGGTATTTCTGATTTCTTTACAATTTGTAACAACAACAACAAAAACTCCAGACACTTTGTAGGGGCATGGCTTTTTAAAGAAAAGAGAAAAGAAAAATGATTTCTAGAACAGCAAGATCTAAAGGAGGTCTTTTGGCTAAATAAAACTCAACTGTATTGGACTTCATCATGTTTCCCTTTTTTCTGTCCTTTCACCACTTTCTAATGGAAAAAATTCACCCCTCAATGAAAAAAAAAAGAAAACTACTTGGGCTTTTCCGTTGTATTTATGGATGGTCTAAATCAGAAAGATAATTTAGTGGCTTTGAGATCCCTACGTCCTTGACCTTTTCAATGTTGAGAAGAAAAGAGTAACGAATGAGGCTTAATTGTAGCCTACAACTTACTGTAGCCATCTCTACCCGAAAAGTTATGGTGGCAGCTATCTAATGCTGTTATGCTTAAGATCCTGTCAACACTGGCACTGTAAATCCCATTTGACTGCTCTTTGGAACTTGGCCATAAAAAAAGTGCTTCAAATTGAACCTTCCTGTGCACGGCTATAGACTAACAGCTTTTCCCTTTTCTTCATACATATTTTAAATCAAATGGGTTTTCAAGTAAGTAAGAATTAAAGAAAGCTATATGTAAACAAATAAGAGTTCTCATATTAGTTCATTTATTTTTTTCTTTATTGCTCAGCTGCTAAAGAAATAGATGAGATAAAAGCATTAATTTTATTTCTTTCCTATCCTGTTTCTCACTCATGTGGATTTATCGCTACCATCCTTCAGTCATGTGGTATCTGTCCTTCACTTTCCTATGTCCTGTCTGTTTCATCTGTATTTTCAGTTTGTTTGATTTTTGCCACAATTTCTCAAGTCTGTCTAGGGTCTTCCAAATGGCTTCCTGCTTATATTCTTTTACGCTTGTACTGCTGTTGTAATGGAAAGCCTCTGACAGATCTTTAACTGCAGCAACCAACCCTTTTCTTTCTTGCCTGTGTTTCTTTATTCCTGCAGTATTTCCCACTTAATCTGACTTTTACATTCTCACCTTTCTACTTTTCATTATCATTTCTAAGCCTGCTGATTGAAACATGAAGGAGAAAAGTTGGTGTCTTCATATATCTACCTATCTATTTTTTGTCTTTCTGTCTGTCTCTACCTTCTTGTGAGATGTAGATTAGCAGTGGTCAAATTAAAGGTTTTCCTCTCTGTTTTTTTTTACTTTCCTGGAGTGTTGGTGGGGTTTTTTTTTTCCCCATTCATGATACAGTATCTTGGTCTGTACCAGTCTAGTTCTACTCTGGAAGGAAACAAAACATCCCAAATTACAAGAATTAGCAGCATCTTCTCCTCATTTCTCCCATCAAAAGACCCAGGTCTCAAGGAGGTTTAAACACACTTTCAAGAACCTTTCCTAAAGACATTATTACAGGCTTAACACACATCACAGTAAGCAACACATTAAAGAGGAAAATCTGTAATTTTTTTACCGTAAAAAAAATGTAACAGTAAAATTAAAAATGACAATGTAAAATCTATTTGTAAGTGAGGTGAAATTCTTGGTTAGGCAATGACACAGTAAAAAATAGCATAACACAGAAAAATCGCTTTTGTCTAAGAATTCTTATATTTTACACAGGAATTATAAGGAGAAGGGTTTCAAAGCTGAAACATTTTTTAGTCTAATTAGGACTTATTAGTCACAGTATGCACTAGCACTGAGGGCTTTCATATCTTGTGTATACTGCAGAGGGAAAACAAGTAACCCCCCACAAATATGCCCAGAGTGGCAATGATTGAGTATTACCATATTAGCACTGTGATATCAGAGAAGTCTCTGGGACTTATCAGTGAATTTTACTCACTATAATGGAAACGCTTATTCACATTTTCACTTCTGGGAAGGGAGTGGCAGTATAGAAAAATTAAAAAAAATTAAATCTAAAGCTCTGTAATTTAAAAATATAACTGTTTTCAAGAAAATAAAGAGGAAAAAAGTACTAAATTGAGTTGAGCTCTCTTCATTATCTGCATGCATTGGAACATATTCATAGCATGTAATATGGTTAAGTTAATAAAAAAATTCTTGGGCCATTCCTGTATTTTGAAGTGTCATTTATTTTTCAAACCCAATTGTATAGTAGTATATTCTTGCTCACTGTATTAATTAATACTCAGATTTTTGTGAGAAGGTATTACATGGAAATCCAGCCCTACCAATGATTTTCATAGTGGTCAGTTGTTATTTTTACCACATTTATTTTATAAAAGAGAGAAAGTGAAGATATTTGCTGACTTGCCATTTGCATCAATTGTCCATAGCATATTATCTTTGTTGTTTTGCCATATAAATACATTGGCTGAATAACTGTTAGAGGTTATTATTCAATCTGAAAAGTTTTTTGTTCTTTCTTACAATTTTACCTGTAAAATTTAGTAATTCTGACTACTGACAGGACTAGTTACTAACCCAATTTTTCAGGCAGTACATTTTATTTAAAATATTTCCCTAAGTGAGCTTTATTTCAGTGATCATAATCTTGGCATCTATGGTGTACCTAATGCATTTCGCTAGCCAACAGCTCCAGTTCTAGGGTCAATTATGAGTAAGAGTACAGTATAATTTCACCACAAATTAATACCATCTGTCAACATGATAAGTATCAGGCTGGGTTTTCAAACAATCAGCTTTTCTCTCATTAAAGTATCTGCAGAGAATAAGCTTTCTCAAAATGAAAGGAAGGGGCCAGTCTCAAAAGCAGAGTTATCAGTATATCATGAATAAAAATGGTAGAATAGGATTCTGCCCCCAGAAGATAACGCAGTAGTCTAAATAAAATAATGTACTATGTCTTCCTCTATAGATATTTTCCTTTAAAAAAATAACTATTGCTTAGAACTGCCACAACGACTTTGTGTTTCATAAAGGTCACTTGTGCACCAGTCGAATTCCTTATGGTCTTTGACGGCCGTTTCTATGGTCTTGAATGGTCTTTAAATTGTTGCATTTGGTTTCTTTCCAATTTTGTCTAAAAACAGCGGGGAAACTACCTACTGGTAAACATATGGGTTATCTATTGTTATGCCTTATCAGAGGAGTGATTTTTCTCAGCTGTGATGATGTAAAGAGGAACGACCAGGTATCTCCCTGTCAGCACACATACTTGGTCTTGCTCTGGTAAATGTTCCATGGAAGAAGCTATAAGGAGGATATTTAGGTCTGAACCTGCCACCGTGCACACAAGAGTTTTCTTTTTACTGTCTCTGTTCTATTGAATCCAATACTCAATAATGATAAAAGTAACAAGTAGCATCTTTGTCTCCAGAACTTTAATCCCTGCCTGCCACTATGGTGGGTACCTCCTTTGTCCTGTGACATCAGGTTTAAACAGACTAACAGGCACAAAAATGAAGTCATTGTGCTTGAGAACCAAGCCAAGAACTCTTAAGTCATCCTTGTCCTCTATAATTGAACAAACATCTGAGTTTTGCATTTTTCAGTTAAAGCTGAGATAAAGCCCTTAAGTTGTTATATAATGTTGTGTTGAATGTTGTTTCTAAGTAATAAAATATACCAAACTTTCCTGAAATACTTTAGTATCACTATACTGTCTTAAATAAAAACATACTATAGAGAAAATTATTCTGATTTTTTTCCCAAGAAAATTGTAATGGTTATAAAAGGTCAATTATGCTTTGTTTAGGCTGGTTGGCAATGGGGATCAAAATAGCACTTCTCTCCAGGAGGTGATAGAAAGCAAAAAAAATGAAGCACTTGTAGAAAGAAGGAGATTTCTTCAGAGTTCTGCACTTGTCCCATAGCAACGTTCGTTCTAGCAACGAACTAGCATAGAAGAGTAAGTGCAGCAATATTCTCATCACGAGGCTGCATTTTGCATGCCTTTGAAATGTGAAGGAGTTTTTTCACTTATTTGAAGGGAGAAAGTTGCCAAAACAGGTACTGTCAAATTAATTGAGTACAATATTTGCCAGTTGTGATGCCCAGAGAGACCTCCAAAATTTATTTAAAGGAGTAATCATTGGGAAATTGCCAAGGTCTCAAAACATTTTTCTTCCTAACCTCATAAGCAATTGTCGTCTCATGTCTTATTTTTTAGCTACAGTTTGCTATTTCATAGAGGAAATGATTAGTGATATCATGCATCATTAACTGTGTGGCTGAAGTTTAAGCCTCAGACATAGCGAGCCAAATTAATTTTTAGTGTAGAACTACAGACTCCAGCGTTTTACTTGTGGAGCCAGCAGAGGCTGAAATCACACAGAAAGTATTGATTTTAGATCCCCCAAAAATGGTGTGTCTCATGTAATTCTACTGTTATCTCCTGCTGATTCATCAGAAGTGGCTTTCAGGGAGTTCAGCCTTTTTGGCAGAAGACACTTTCTGATGTAGTGGTGATAACATTATATATATATATATTTATAATATGCCCAGAACCATATTACCTTAATGCTTGAATAAATCACTAGCTAGAATTTTCTCTTTCTTTTCCTATTTTGTAATCCAAAGCAAATGAGGATACTTGGGTGCATTGTCTGTGTGAGCAATCAAGATAAGTATTATGCTAATACTGGGCAAAATGACTTTGTGATTTTTTTTCTATACGCATTTTTCTCTTCTGAAATTTAAGGATATCCCGCCAAAGGAAAATGAATCTTCAAAATACTTTGGATTTGTCATTGTTCCAATTTTTCTTCTCTTCTTTGGACTTCTATTTTAAATTACAAACTTAAAACTGACTTGTTAGGTCACTGTTGGTTGAACCACACCATTTATTATTGAGTGGAGTCAGATGAATACAGTGACCTGGAGGGTTGATAATTCCTGATTTTTCAGTAAAAAATCCTCACACTCTTGAAACCCTGTGTGGAAACCAGCTCCTGTGAATTGTTCATTAGACTTATGTTTATAGTGTAGAGAACCAGGGAAAACAGTTTGAATCATTAATATGTGTGACCACCATTTCATTTTTCTTTTTGGCTGGACCCATTATTACTCACTCCCATAAATTAACTTAGGGGACAGTTCCCAGCTGACTTCTTTTCTTTGAACAAAACTCCTTCAAGCTCCTTGACACTCATTGATGAAATAGCTAACTCTGTGCTATAATGTCCTTGATTTTAATGATACATTAATGGTACTTTCTCATTAATGATACCTCTATTACACCTCTCCATACTTTCTCTTTATTATTTTGTTATCCCCTTAAGTCACAGCCAATGTTGAGGTAAGATCCCAAGGCTTCAATTGGAATAATACCTCTAAAGCCAATTTCAGGAGCCCCAGATAAGTCAGAAGACTCTCACTCTAACTCAATGAGTTTAGCATTTTATAGGAAATTGGTATTTATCAATTTAGTAATTAAATATAAAAATTAAAATGTAAGTGAAGGAAAGCTACAGTTTAAATGAAATTTGATTTAATTAAAACAAAGCATTTCAGTGTTATTGTACTTAAAGTCCCATGATTCAGTTTGTCTTCTCGTAAGTGTCAACCTTACCATGGAACTTTCTGATAAGCTACACTTTGGTTACATTATTGGCAAAATAAGTATTAAATTGATAATCAATTTTTAAGTTGATATTCAATTTTTACACTAAATACTATGAAATATTTCATTCAAATATTATTAGAATGGAACAGAATTAAATAGCTTCAAAATTAAATTCCAGCTCTTATTTTTTATTCTCAATCTATTTACTTACTAAGTTGTTTCAGAGGTTATTAGCTCAATAGTTGCTTTTTTCCTATAACCTCATTTATGTTTTCCTATAGAGAGATAAAAGTATTTTAAATGTTTATACACTCAAATGTTTATACACTTTCTGTGATTCTTCTGTTCACATAACAAAATGAATTAACTGCATGCACTGATGTTTCTGTTAGTGAAGTACAAAACCCAAGAAGAATCAGAAATTTTTGTTGAAAAAAAAGCGTGCAATTTTTCTTTCATCATTATTACATCTAATATTACTTACATTGTACTTTTTGTCTAATAGCACCCACAACATCTTCAATATATTTCAAGACCCAAGCAAAGGTCCTTATGCAGCAGAGCCTATAACCAGTAGCAAATTTGAACAACCCCAAGCATGGGGTGAGGACAGGTTGAGATGTAGGAGTGAAGGGAGATGATGTCTGCCAGCTCCCCAGCCTATCTGTAAGTTCTATTTCTACTCATTTTCCAAACCAAAGTAGGAGTTATCATTCATAACATCCTGGGTCATGGACGTTTAAGAAAAAAAACAATTAATTGAATTAGAGAGAGATGAATTCAGGACAAGCCGGCGACTTTGATGGATCTGTAACCTTTGGGAAAGCAAGAATGAAGAAGGAAAAGAGAACAACTTGAAAGAGTAACTTTGTTACTGGTGATTTGTTAGTTAACACTTAAAAAGAGCTTTCGGTTGACTGATGTTTTATTTTGCACAGTGGTGATAACATATTGAAATTTTATTTTGAGAGCCTTAAAATTTGAGAACCTTTACAGCATTTGCATGTTTTGGGATGATACAAGGATATGGAGCTGTAAAGAGACTTCAGGAAGTGGGGCACATGTTACCTTTACATCTCTGTATCTGCCATCGAGGATTAGTCCCAACCTTACACATCTGCCGTGGTCACACATCTCTAAAATCTTCTGGCCCTCCTCCATGTGCCCCACATTCCCGTGTTTTCCCAGTGGAAGCCAGTCTAACCACTAATCGAATAATGAAGGAAAGACTCTACAAATGTAATTGAGATTTTAATAGGCCACGGGAAAACCTGAGCAGAGGTGACAAGTTTGTTCTTAACATAGTTGAAAGGGCTCGGTTGTGGAAGCTGCTCACACATGCCCTGTGGATTCTGCAGTTGATGAGATACATGGATCTTCACTTGCTGAAACCATATCTACCTATTTAACAGAATTCTTTGCTTGCTCCCTATAAATCTTTCTAGTAGATCTTAGCCTCTTGGGGAGCATTAAGAACTGAGGTTTGAAGATGGAAATGAAGACTTTCGAATATAAAAGTCTATGGAGTATATTTGAAATGTAAATGCAAATGTGTTTCCCATGTCTGATTTTGTGTTATTATGCTGGTGCATGCAACTAGAGTTTTCGACTGGACTAAGTGCATCTTCTCAAAGAACTTTCCGGAAAAGTTATCGTTTTAATTCCTGTTCACTTGGCGTTATCTCCATACTTGTTAGTAAATGGATATGGTGAGGTCAGGGAAAAAGAAAATGTGATGTAGAGAAAAGCAACCCAAATTTGAAAGTCCCAAAAGCTCTTTCACTGTGAAAAGTGAGATAAAAATTTTTTTTGTATTTCAAAATTTTCTCAATACAAATTTTTTAAAGATACTTGGGAAATGTCTGCAAACAGCTGCAGTGTAAAAGCTGAAGTTGTCACCTATTTACCCAAATTTGTGTAATCTTAAGCGCAGACTTCTGAATAAGAACATTTAAGAACAGACTAGGTTCAAAACTGTCACATCATATATGTTATGTTTTCAAACCCAGTCTATTCTCCTTACAGATTTGTTCATGTCATATGAATATTCAAATTCCAGTTAATGATGGTCCATGATGATTTTTGCATCTGCCTGCTGGCATGACATAGTTGTGTTGTTAGGTGCCTACAGCAGCTGGAAAAAAGAAAAAAAAGAAAGGACAATCTTAAAAGCACAAGACAAATCTGTAAGCATAAAATATGTCCATAATGAACCCAGTAAAATATTTCTGGAAGAATGTCTTTGTAACTTGTTTCCTGTTCTTAGCTTAAAAATGATTAAAAATTCATATTAACAACACTTAAAATTCAGTTACAGCCCAGCTAGGTCTGTGTAGCACAGGCTTTGAGCCCAGGTAGATATTACCCTAAGCAGTAGCTACTACGAAAAGAAGTCAAATAATAATTTCCATGCATGCTTCTTAATTCTGCTTTTTGTTGCTTTTCCTTGTGTCTCCCCACACCCACCTAGAGCCCACAGTTTATCTGGTTTTTTTCTGGATAAGGAAAAGACTGGGGGTAGTTGGGAATCAACATATTCCTCCTCCATTGCTCGTTCCCACAGTCACAGCTTAGGTGAACTGGTCCAAAAGAGGAAAACAGGCCTGCCATCACCTAGACATTGTAAACTGAATGAATTTTCACAATAGAGAAATCGCTTTTCCTTTCTCACACACTGATTTTCTCTCAGTCTTGCTGATTTACTTTTATGCATCTCTTATCAAGCTATTAAACGCCATAATAAATTTTCTCGTATTGTGAAGATGTATTACTAACTTCGGAGAGGAAGAGGATCCCTCTTTTCTAATTGATGCTGTAAAATATAGTAAACAGGATGACGAATTAAACTTTCTTTGTGAGAGAAAGATCTTCTTTATGAATAATGCATTAGGCTTTATTTAAAGCATATGGATTTTATTTTCTTTTTATTAACTTACTACATTTGACACCGCTTCTGCATTTCCACACCCCTTCTCCCCCTGGGAATGTCTTCTAATAAGGTCTCTCATAAAATCTATGATTTCTCTTTTTTTTCCCCTTAAGAAGCTCTAGATGCAAAGCAAATGCTTTGTTATTGCAGAAGTATCTTGTTTACGTCCCTTGGGTGGGAACTGCTTGCTATGGAACATTTTAAATTCATTTGTGTCTATATCAAAGATCACCTCATTGTTAAAACTTCATGCCTAACTTGTAAAACTGATTACCATGCATAATATTTGCTGTTTTCCAGCCTCCTTCTAGAGTTTTTAAGGTGTATATGGCCATTTATGCACACAAGTGTAATAAAAGGAGCATGGAGAGAGGGGGTTCTTTGTAACACATGTGCCTTTGAAAATAGCTTTTGTTACTTACTTCATTTTCTTCAGTAGTGCATTGTTGTACTTGAGCCTTTGACACTATTGAGCTGACCATTGTCAGGCCTGTCTGTGCTTTGATGGAATCATAGAACAGCCTGGGTTGGAAGGGACCTTAAAGATCATCTCATTCCAGCCCTCTTCCATAGGCAGGGACACTTTTCACTAGATCATGTTGCTCAGAGCTCCATCAAACCTGGCCTTGAACACTGCCAGGGATGGGGCATCCACAGCTTCTCTGGGAAACCTGTGCCAGGGCCTCAGCACCCTCAGAGTAAAGAATTTCTTCCTCGTATCTAATTTAAACCTGCTGTCTGTCAGTTTGTAGATATTCCCCCTTCTCCTGTCACTCCAGGCCCTTGTAAATAATCTCTCCCCATCTTCCTTTTAGGCTCACTTCAGGTACTGGAACGCTGCAGATTTCTTCAGGCGGAGCAATCTCAATTCTCTCAGCCATTTTTCTGTTTGTTACTCTCTGAGCAGTTCAGTCATTGCTGGATTTTACTGTCCCTATCTGAAGTGAAGGTGGGATACGCTCCCTCCACTTTACAGATACAATTTTTTATGAAGGTTACAGAGGTATGTGGTTGAGACAGACACTAAAATCCTTCTCAGAAATTTCCAAATCTGCAATGATGGCAGAATGACTTCCATTTAGGTATTTGAACAGACTTTGGTATGATATATCATAAGAATATACAGTATCTATACGAGCCATAGGGAGCTTCCTTCTGTTCACATCATGCAATTTACTGCTTGGAAGGAGCCAAAAGGAGCCAACCTGCCACCCATCAAATGGGTGTCACCTTTAGGAATGCTCTCCTTTCAAAGTGTCGTTGCCTGTTAGACTGTGATTCTCTTTATCACTGTTTTAGAACTTCTGACCTTCTCCATCAGAATATTCCTCCTTTAGCAGCTGTAGTCTACCTGATCACTTCAGCTGGTCCTAAATAAAGAGAACCCAAGCGTCCCAATACTGGCCATGGAACCAGCTGTGACTGTTTACCAGTGTTTCAGACTTTTTCTCTTACTGGCAATATACAGGATTGATCATGGGTTCATCTATTCTGGCAAATACCAGTTACATAGTTATATGACTAAGCTAGTTTGTTTGAATTCCTCAATATCTGGATTTTTCCATGCGCCAAGTATTTTCATCACCAGCTCTGTAATGAAGATATGAATGTGGCAAATAAACACAGCAAAATTTAATGAGAAAACAGGAAAATCAAAACCTTGGGTCAGGAAACAGATGTAGTAATAAATACATAATTTCACCAATTTAAATAACATATTTCAGTGACTAGTACAGTATTTGGGTGTCGTGTTTTTCATGGAAGACTTGTGTTAGGTCTGACTTTGCAGCTATTGGAATGAACAATTAAAAAAGCATAGCTCATTGTATATGTGTAGCATACCACTTAGAGCTCAGCAGCATTGATTGCAACAGGGATTGAAAGATCCAAGTGCATTGGAGATGTCTGTCTGTGTTTTGCAGTGGCTTCCCAATTGGCACACAACCCAGCTGACCTAAAGAAAATTACAAACATCTGTCTCTGAAGCAAGTTGCCCTTGGTGTTCTTATGCCCATGAAATAAACATGCACTTCTGGGACACAACAGATGTTGTGCCATGCTCTAAGAGTGATTCCATTACTCCACTGTTTGTTAAGGCAGCATTAAGGTCATTATTTCAGATATTGATGTTGTAGAAGCCTAAAAGACATGGGGCTAATGTGTATGTCTCAAACACAGATAGCCAGATAGCTGTGGAGCCAGCTAAGGAGTGTTGGACATAACAGCCAAGGATTGTTGGTAATAACACACTGTGAGAAAGGATGTGGCTGGAGCAGGGGCCATGTGGAGGTAGGGCAGCATTTTTCTGGGACAAACATCCTTGTTCTGGCTCCTGGAGATAAGCACAACACAGCACAGCTCAGGAATGAGGTTGAGAAGTGGGCATGGATTGTAGGGGAGATCAAGACCACCAAAGACCCCTGAAGCCTCCAACCCATTTCCAGAAAGGTCTGGAAGAATGGACTGTGTGTGAGAACTAATTTGCATTGAAAGTGAAAAATTTATCTCCAGGGTGGGAAGAACTTATGAGAAGGTATCCCACCACGCCCAGTGCACTTGCCCTGTGCATGCACCCCAGGTCCCTGGACGCCCCAGCGGGATCAACACTGGAGCCAGAACTGGTGATCTCTTTTCCTCTGTTTCTTTGTCTATTCCTTCCTCTCCCCCCCTCTTTAACTCATCTCTCTCTTTCCCCCTTCCCTCTCACCCAACCCATTATCCAAAACTCACTTCCATGTGCTTATATGGCTGGTCAGGGTCTAACATAGCAATTTCCGTGCCAAGTGTGTAATTTACTGGTAAGACTTTGTAAGCTTTTGAGGACACTCTGACTTTTGTTGTTCCTTTTGACCACGGGCACCTACAAATCTAGGGTGCTCCCCTCATTAGGGGTGGGATATTGAAGATGTCTGCTTGGTCCTTTGATCTTGGCACTTGTGTGTGTCAGGCTGACAAAGAGCTGACTGTCTTTAAGCAGAATGGCTCCTTACAGGTAGCAACTTGGCAAACTTTATTTGCTTCTGTGAAAAGCTAATTATCTGCCAGAGCATTGTTCCTTGTGTGGGATCAGCACACCCACTTAAAAATGGGATGGAAAAATTGATTATATTTCTTGCTTAGTTTTGAATTCTTCATATTTATTTGCTTATATTTTAACACAAATGATCTGAAATCTCAAATTTAATTTAAGAAGGAAAATATACATTGTATATAACCATCTTCCTGCTGTTGTGTTTCTAATTTGTATTTACTCACAGTGACTTTTTCACCTCTGTATAAACTTCATATCTCTCTCTCTTTGGTTTCAAATACCTTACTTTATGTTTTCTTCTGCATTTTTGCCCTTTTGGGGAAGATTGGGCCCTTAAGTACATCAATTCAATAAGCAGGATTGTAACCCTGGAGAAAACAGAAGTATTGGATATCAGTCTGTGGCAGTATATGATTTCTTGCCTTTCCAGCCAAGAAATTGTGCAAAGACAAATGAAATACACACTGATAATCAGTTTCCAAAATCAAAACACGAGAACAAAGACAACCCTGAGTTTTAGATTTAAGGTCTGGGAGTTTTTATTCATGTTTATTTTCCTTTCTTATAGAGCAGAGTGAGAAGAGAGAAGTGAAAGCAAAAAAAGAGGAGAAGTGAAAAAGAGCAAGCAAGGGCGGGGGGAGAAGGTTTGTTTCCAGACAGGGAGAGATCCCAGTCAGTGGGATCTTTTCTCCTAAATTCGTGTAGCTCTCTGATGACAATGAGACAGTTAGCAGTGCTTACCCATTAGGTCTCAATAACCCAGGCTGCAAACAAACAGGCCAAACTACATTTTCAATATTCCCTGAATTGATTAAGGCTTGCAGCTTGTTGGTTGTTTTTGGTTTTTTTCTTAAAATCCAAAAATAGCAGGAGTTATGCATTTAATTCCCTAAATGCAGCCTTTAGAGTGCACCTTAGGAAATGCATGTTTTGTATAATATATTAGCTAGAAAGCTGTCATTGCAATGATGAATTTGTTTTAGTTTTTATCACTGCAGAATATAGCTGTTTTGTGCACCTGTGCCCAAAGTTCATAGGCACAGCAGCACCTTATGCACTGGTTATATTAAACACAATAATATTCTGACACACAGCACTCAACAAAAAGAGAAGTCATTAACCTTCCAGTGATACTTAGAAAAAGATAATACTTCTTGTTCTAATATTTAATAATATAAAACCACTTCTGATTCTTTTTTTAGAGGGCTGTTAGTGCTGAGTAACTTGTTTATATAGTGATTTGCACACTTAGACTTACTCTCAGCCATGTATTTTAGCGTAAAATCCACCATCAGAAAAACCCTGAAAGGTTTATAATTGTACCTGTCTGAAAGCATATGAACTAAGATACAGAAAGGTTATGACATGCCCAAGATTATGCAAGTCAGTCAGAAGAGCAGGAACAGAACTCAACTGGTAACACAGTCAGCCCTGTCTCTCATTTTCTTCCCTGCTGTGTCCCAGCTGTCCAAATATTTTAGCTAAATTGGCTCCTGGAAGAAACCCAGGGAGCTCAAACTGAATATAAGTTCTGGTGGATATAGAGAAGGCAAATAGTGTGAGGAGCAAACTGACATTATAGCTTTATTTTCAACAGAGGAGAGTCACCTGCTGAATCTTGAGAAAATGTCTTTATTTTTCTTTGCTTCTTTAGAAAGCAAAACAAAGCATCCAGAGAAATACTCTTCTCAGCTCTCAGTGGAGTGATAGAGCTTTGTTTGCTGTTTATCTGATAATTCCATGGCTGGAGCAGCACCAAAAATGTCCCCAAAATAAGCAAGAATGGCAAAATCCCTCTGCTTCATGTTACATTCCCTCTCTCAGAAGACAGAGCCCTTTAATCATGCTGGCAGTAAGGCCTGGGAAAATGGATGTTCCCCTGCAGTGTCACTGGGAAGCTGTTATCATCATCTCCAGGAACAGCCATGGATCCAAGCAAATCACTCCTGCTTCTGGTAGGTGCCCTGGGAGACACAGGGTCTGAAATTTTTCTCTTATGCCGTGGCAGTTGTTCTTTGCTTGTCCCTTAATCTACCTTCCCACCTCTTTCTCGCTTGGAGGGAAAGAAACTGGATTTGTTTCTCCCAGTTTTGTCTGGGATCTCTGCAGCTGGAGACTTTCCCAAGTTAGTGTCCACCAGTGCAGATTCTGAACATTTTCTTTTTCGAAAAAAGCCTTATCTATCCTCACCGAGGTAAACAGGAATTTTGCAGCAAGCTTCACCTGGACCAACACCTGATTTCCAGCTCAAAAGAGATGTGAGGCAGGAGTGCTCTCTAATAAATGCACCCAGCAGTCTTGCTTCCAGAGGTTGTTAATCCATCCTTGCAGGAGTCTGCAGTTTGTCTCCAACTAAAATAAAAACTGGGGAGAAAAAGGAGGATGGGGTGTGGTCCTTTGGCAAGATACAGTAAGGACACGCTTTGATATGGGCCTGGACTCAGCAAGTGTGCCCATGTGCTGCAGTTTAGGAGTAAAAATAGTGAAGCGTCTAAGGGAAAAAATACACAGAAAAATCTATAGAGAAAAATTTATGACTTAAGATGTGGGTATGAATTTTGAACACTGGAGAGTAGCTTTTCATTCTTTTTTCTGTAGCTATGAGGACTTCTTCTTGTGTGTTATGATTTTCTGTCGAAAAGATAAGATTAAACTACTAGTCCTTGCTAGTGGAGAGTAAGAAAGGTTCCTGATTCTTAGGCCTGAAATCAGACTCCATTTGATAATTTTGTAATTTTGATAATTTGCTGAAATTCTGAATGCTGAAACTGGCAAAAAAAAAAAAAAAGGAGTATTATACTGGTGATGAATTAGCAGTAATTTAGTCTTCTCCAAAGGTAATAGGCTTTAATGAAAATGAAGTAGTATGAACTGCCATGGTAGGGTTAAAATACCATTAATAAGTATTAAATAGAATAAGTAGAGATGTTATAGTGTGACTACAACAGCCAGGACAGTACTATAAATAGAGAAAGCCAAGAGGTCAAAATGCTGATAATATATCAGAGCTCTATAAATTGTTCTACTCAATAAATAGATTGATTCACTAAATAAAATACTATTATTACATTATCCCTGCTTCATCTCTTCTTCCCTCTTAGAAATTAATTGCTATCTTGGGTTAAGATTTGTAGTGTCACTGACAAATGTAAATTGTCATTGCAAAGACTGAGAAGGTCTAGTAACAAGTTTCTTAAGAAATGTTTTCCTTTTTTTTGGTGCAAAAAAATCTTGTACAATCATTTTTTGTGCAGGGTCATGAGCTTTGCATACAACTTTGATGACTACAAAATTATTGTTTTAAAGCTCCTGTCATGCTGGAAAATAGTTATGCATGAGCAAAGCAATGATCCAATGATCTGTAGGCTGCAGATAAAGAGTGGTGATATGCAGGTAATGACAATGTTAAGCAGCTGCACCATCCTGTCAAATAGAGTCGTATAACTGCAATTTCTCTTGAAGTCATATTGGGACATGCATTTGTTGCATGGGTTTAACATCCACACAAGGTCTGTATTGGTGCTGTTCGAGTGCTACTGAAAACAAACCAGAATGTAATAAACTGTGGACAGTAGAATTAAATCTTCAGAGAGGAGGAGAAGGAGGTTCGTCATCATTTCTGTTCATTTAAGTGGCAGCTAGGACAAAGAAAACAGATCGAAGGCTCTAAGAAGCTATAACTACATGAGGGAATGTAGCT
The DNA here is from genome assembly GCA_008033365.1 of Pseudorectes ferrugineus. Taxonomy (NCBI): domain Eukaryota; kingdom Metazoa; phylum Chordata; class Aves; order Passeriformes; genus Pseudorectes; species Pseudorectes ferrugineus. The sequence continues at coordinate 10,503 of QWTY01005310.1, read as the reverse complement.
GCAGCTGGAAAATCAGGAGGAAGCTTTCTTGTTTTTCCCATCTTTGTGGGGCAGGAGGTAATTGTTGGTTGGTTTTGTTGGTTTGGTTTTTTGGGGGATTTTTTTTCTATTTATCAACTGGAAAAAATTCTAGCAGTTTTGTTTTCCATTCCAAGGCAGAATGAGTGACTTAAACAATCTGACTGAATTCCATTTTCCACTTAACAAAAAAACCCTCATCACTGAGGTTGCGGTCCTCCTCAAAACAAATTAATTTACTGTTATTTTATTACCCTCCCGGTGAAACTGTAAAAGATAAGTAAGTTCTACATCTTACGTAGATTTAATTGGCAAATCAAACCGGGGTGTACAGATTGTCACATAAAGTTATATTCTGGATTAACATTCCCTTGCATAATTGGACATTTGTATATTTGACATTTTTAAGGCTGAGTTTTCATAGAAGTCTGCACTTTTTTGGCATCTGAGTGGGAGGTGAGGTTTCACAAGGGACCTGGAATATACTCACTGAAATGAACTCAGTAAAGCACTGAAATCACAGGTTTTATTTGAGGGTGGTGAAGCAATTTTAACAATAGAGATAACAAAGGAAATGCATGTGGTTTTCTAGCTCAGAACCTTATTAATAATAACAAATAATATATTATTATACTCCTTTGTGCCTGTATAAATATAGATGTGCCTAGTTTTTCAGACACATCTGGGCTTGAAACATCAAGAAAACCTTTTCGATACTAATGAAATATAGGAAATTAATATTAGTCAGGAAAATATCATATTTTAAAATATTTGCAGAAGGTTTTATCAAGTTTTGAAGCTAAAGGACAAAGCATTAGCTAAGAATAGACCTTGTGTTTTATGACCAAGCGTGCAATTAATACCGTTCACTCCTCCTTTGCAATAAGGTCCAAAGTACTTTAAGTTTCTAGTGGAAGGTACCGTGACCTGATGATAACAGTAATTTGGTGGAACTGGTCATAGTGACCATTTAGTAGCAATGTAAACAGACTTTGCAGTCACAAACCATTTATAAAGAGCGTAATGATTTCAGAACTGTCAGCCTAAGTGGAGTGCAGCTGAGGGAGGAGGTGATGAGCTGTCATTCGGCTGCTCAGGGTTTGCTATTGGCACATCATTATGTACTGCCAGTCACCTAAACCTCATGTCATTGTTCTGCTTGCTAAATTATTGAGGTAAGAAGGTTTGCAACTAGTGCACGATGAGAACTTTTAATGCCAAAGGGACGGTCTGTCTCATGTGGTAGCATAGGTATTTTTACTTAACAGCAGGGTTTTTATTAAAACCTTATGCAAGCACTAATCCATTCACTCAAGTGCTTTCAAATAGCAAGAAATATAAGTCATAAATAAATCAAATTTCCATGTGGCTATCAAAGATGTTTTATTTTCAGTGTTCTGATCTTCCTAAGGCTTGCTAATCCAAATTTTGGAATTTATTTGGCCTCTGTCACTGATAAATTGTTTATGACTCAAATTTCAGAAGGGCTGTGCAAACCAGCTCCTACTGACTCAGGAAGCTGCATACGCCCAGCTCCCCGGAGCCTCCCCCATACCTAACTCTATCTGTAAAATGAAGGTAATAATTCCTAACTTTCCAGAGGCTGACATAATGAATAAGCTATTAATATTAGATGGAGATATGAGAATGTGCAAAACTGCCTAGATACCAGATTTTGCTAAGGGAAAGAATAAAAAATCTTCAGTCTGGTATCTCTTTAAATGCACCTTGTTGGTTTAGTTGATAAGGCACTGTACAAAGTACTTCACAGATATAGTAGAATAATTGAGGTGCAGAAGTTAAGTACTTTGGTTTTGATATGCTGAAAGGACTCCAAATAGTGATAGTAATGGTTTTGCTCGTTCCTTTTACTCTCTGTGCACACTGTCAAAAGCTGAAGATCATTGTTTTCCTATGACAGAGAATTGGATAAAGCTGAGCCAAATACAGCTTCTATAACAGAATATTTTTCATGGTCTTTACTGTGTGTCTGGCTTCTAGTCCATGCTGTGCTTGCAGAATGGTTTCTCAGACTATTTTACATGCAGATGAATAATTTTCCTCTATTTCTCTAATTCATTGCTCAAATCATTCTCCAAGCACTGGCCAGAACTAGCACTGTCTATAGTAACATCCATCCCCCAAAGATGAACAGATTAAAACTCAAAAGTATACATTCATTCAGTGATGTAGCACAGTGCTATTAAGCACTTATTGCACTTTCTCCTTCTATTATTACTATTGTTATTATTATTTTAATTGGATATTAATTCATCACAGAAAGCTGAGTCACTCACCTTGAATGGTGCTGGAGATTTCTGTGAAAAGCTTGTGTTGTTTCAGTAGAGCTAAATCAAGGAAAAAAGATACACAGAGAATCACAGAATCACAGCAGAGTTTGGGTTGGATGGGACCTTAAAGATCCTCTTGTTCTAACCCCTTTCCCTGGGCAGGGACACCTTCCACTAGACTGAGTTGCTCAGAGCTCCATCCAGCCTGGCCTTGATATGTATCTAAGTTTTCACTGTCCTAAATTCACACTGGATATAGATTTCCATATGGATTTCTTTCATATGAACAGATATGTTGAGTTGTTGATAAATCCTTGAATATAACAGACTAAAATTTTGGCTCCTTACAGACAAACCAACTACTTTCTGTAGGGAAGAAGAGACTAGTTGGGGAGCTCAGAAACTACATAACTCCTGAATTTCAGTTTCCCATTTTGTAAGTCAGAAAACTTACCTCTTGAAGCTGTTGTTTGAAAAGTTACTTGATTTATTTGTTTACTTATATGAAGGTAATATATAAGTAAGCCCGAGTCTGTATGTTTCCTTGGTCTGATTTTGATAAGATGAGAAGTTCTGGCAGGTTTTGTCATGAGCAAGAGAACAAGAAACTCCCAAAGGAGTCCATTACCCTGCCCTCTTGGTTGCCTTTGTGGTCTATATCCGAGATCCATGGGATACAACTGCAAACTTTGCTGGTGCTGCGCTGTCTTAGGGACCTGATCACTTCACATCAACTAAGAACAGACCCTGTGACCATGTCTTCCAACATTTTCCTGCTGAAAATCAATCAGCTGTTTCCTAACTTTCACACCATAAACTCTGTTACAGCTCGAATGATGGATGACTTCTCGTTACACAGACAATTAAATATTTTATCCCAAGGCAAATCTTCATGTTGTTGTTCTTCTACAATTCAATGTGTTTTCGTGACCTTTACAGCTCTTGATAGACCCCAGCCCTGTTACTGCAGCTGAGATAAGCTGAAAGAAAGCTCATCTCTGTGTCTCAGTTTAAGTGTGCCATTCTGAGGACTGCCTCTGGAATCTGCCTTCCTTTGGCAGTTTATCAGAACTCAAGTCTTGTGACCTTCAGATTAAAAAAAATCAAAAAAAAAAATCAAATGCTAAATATTAAAAAGAAAGCAGACATATCTGCTTTTTCTTCAGATGTTTTTCTGCTCAATTCTTGTTTGTTATAAAAAAGGCCAGAGCTGACATTCATGTAAATACAAAGGGCCTCCTCCTTTTGGATTATTTCTTTCACATATCTTTTCAAAATTTACCTGTTTGCACAGAACAAGGTACCACAAACTATTTTAGTTTATCTACACAAGATAATGGTAATTGACTTGTTTTCCCAGCAGCTTTGTATTTTTTTGCCAGTGGCTGAATGTGTTTATTCTCCTGTTTTCCCAGATTAGCACGTATATTTTTATATATTGTATTCTTAGTGCAAGTCAGAATGTCTCTCTTAAATAGCACTAGAGAGGACGTGCTCCTGCCTTCCCTGGGATTGGATTAGTGAATACTGCATGTCAAAAACTAATGAATGACCAAGTTACTTCATTGTTTCTGAGAATTTTGACTATTTTATTTGTATTTTTTACTCTGAGTTTATAACGTATTGCTAGAACTGCAGTAATCAAAAAGGTTTAAACATCAGAGAAAAAAAAAAAGACTATCACAGCAAAGCTTATAGTAAATATTTGTAGCATAGGCACTTTAGAAGACATACATCAAGAGGAGATAATACCATGTAAGTCTTGGGACCCAAATGAGCTCTAATTCAAACCGTTAAACTGTCAACTGCTTTGTGGCCTGAAGTTTGTATGCATGAAATGTTTTAAGGCTATTGGAAAAGGTCACAGTCCTTAAAAAAGAAAACACAAACCAAACATCAGATTTATCTCCTTCTTAGAAAAGTAAAAGGATGATAAAGAAGGGTTTCTTCTGTCCTTGGAGCTTTGGAACAACTCTAAGGATGCAGCCCATTTAGACTAATAAGACCCTGAAGTTTTTTATACAGTCAGATCACCTCTTGCCTTTGACAATGGTCCCTGAAAAGCTACTTCAGCTTCCTCTGAGTCAGTGGAAAACCTTCTAGTGATTTCAAGAGAATTGGATGAGCTTTTAAATGCAGTTATCCAGCTGCACAATTAACAGCCAGAAAAGCACATTCTATAAATTATTTCGCTATTTAGGGATACATTTAGCATGTCCTAGCAATATCAATTAACCAAGAGAAGAATGACTCATCCAAGCCTTCTCCAAATCCATTAAGTCAATATCTGACTCACTTTTTGTGGTATGAAAAATGGTCTGTTCGCTAAATTCACTCTCGATTTTTATCAGATCATCCCAACTGTATTAAACTGAACTGCAATCAAGGCAAAAAAATTGTGGCCAGAAAGTGCCAAGTTACAGTAGAAAAACAACAGGGGTTTATCTGCCATGCTGATAGGTTTTGCCGTTTGGCTGAAGATGCCTTGGCCCTAAGCAGTGTGGGAGCTTTAGAAGTTTTTTTTGCCGTAATTTTTTTTAATACAGATATGAAGAATCAACTACTCTCTTCCTTGTGGAAGCAACCTTTGCAGATCTGAAAACAAACACAATTTTTCTTTTTTTTCTCTCCCTCCTGTTAGCTAAAGAACCCCTTTCAAGCATTATTTGTTAATAATATCCCTACTGGTTTCCTTTGAATAAATTCTAAGGGGTGTACTTTTTCTGTCTCTGGAGTCCGAAAGCCTACAATGTTTTTATCTACTCCAATTCTACTTCACGCTCTGAGATCCTATCAATGCAAAATAAAGGAGTATTAATACAAATTTACATATCTGATAGTCTGTGCTCTTTTTTATTGTCCCTAGTTTGTCTTTTCCCAAGCAGACTGAGACTGCTGATGATTAATTTTAACCATAAACCCTTAGCTTCTCTCCTAGAAAGCAGGAAGATGACACCTTGTACTCAAGTACCATATTCTTTCAGTCAAACACAATTTTGTTTTTATTTCCATTATCTTTCCTTTTATTTTCTTTACAGACCTCTTTGCCAAAATCATCTGGAATTCCAATCCCAATCCCAAAAAT
>QWTY01005309.1:10661-24998 GCA_008033365.1 Pseudorectes ferrugineus | reverse complement strand
TCCGTGAGGGTTATCCCGGGGAGAAGGCTGGATGCGAAGGCGGATCCCCCTAAAGCGACCCTTCCCGTCGCGCCGCGGGCGGTGGCAGCGCTGGATCCCGCTCTGCTCCGGGGCGAGGGACAAGGGGGCCGGAGGGGGATGTGCTCAGCGGGCGGGCGGGTAGCGGAAAGTTTTTCTACTCCAGAAGAATGGCCCTTTTGAAGCCCTTCTGCCCCACTGCACACTGCTAAGCGAAGCCAATCCCCGGCGCCCGGAGGCGCAAAATCCCCTTGAAGGAAAAAAACCCAGCACCCCCCATTACACACACACGGGGGAAAAAAATAAAAAATTTTTAAAAAGGGGGGAGGGGGGAAATAAGGAGCGCACGGAGCATCCGCCCCCGTCCGCGGTACTCACGCTGCTGTTGTGGCCGGACCAGTGCACCATGGCCTGGTTGTGCGCCGAGTCTCCGGCCAGGGCGAAGGTGGTGCTGGCCAGCCGCAGCTCCTCCAGCCCGAAGCGGGCGGCGCCGCCGTCCCCCGGCTCCCGCCCCGCGGCGCCGCCCGGCCCCGGCCCCGGCCCCGCGGAGCCCCGCGGGCTGCGGCCCCAGCGCCGCCGCACCGAGCCCGGCCCCGAGCCCGGCCGGCCGCCCGCAGCCGGGGGGCCCTGGAGGGGTCGGTCCTCGGCCGGAGCCGCCGCTGCCGCTCGGGGACGGCGCTCCCCGGCCACTTTCTCTGGCTCCCTCGTCACTCGCCGTGTCTCCCAGCCGCTGAATTTCGTCCCCGCGGGAACAGGGGAGACGGTCGCTTGCAGCCCGGCATCCTCCGTCCCGGCCTCTTGCCCTCTCTCACCTCCCTTCTCCCCGAGGAACCACCTTTGCTCCTTTTCTCCTCTGTCGGTCCTCAAGTGCATCAGTAATCCCTGCTGCGGCTGCTGCTGCGGCTGCACCTGGGAACGGCAGGATCTGCAAGTTATTTCTGCACCGGTAAAGCCATAAGTGAAGAGGAAAAGCCATGTCCAGTACAGGAGAGCAACGTGCCAGGCTGGGTACCAGCCAGCAACTTTTTCCATCGCTGCCGACTGCTGATGAGTGCGAGGGAGAAAGAGCAAGAAGGAGAGCGCAGGAGCGAGGGAGCCGGGCGCTGCCGATTCAGCCGCCGCGGGGTAAACACGGCGAGAACTCCACGTAAAGTTTCAGACTCTTCTGTGCTAGATGCAGCCGAGGGATAGAGGAGATTACTTTCTTCCCCCCTCTTTTTTTCCCCGTCTTGTTTTCCTGTTCTTCTTTTGCACTTTTTCCTTTTTTCTCTTTTTTCCCCCCTATTTTTTCTTTCTTTTTCTTTTTTTTTTTTTTTTCCCAAGACTGGTGTTGCTGATCAGGCTTGTGATGGAAGGCAAAGCCACAACCACACGGGGGAGGAGCTGATTTGAAATCAGAGAGAGAGGGAGAGAGAGAGGAGCAAATCCTGGCTGGTGATTTCTCCCGGCTGCCTCTGTGGAAGTCACAGCTCGCTCCTCTCCCGCTCGCTCTCTCTCTGCTCCCTCTCACTTCGCTGCTTCTGCATCACACTCCTCCCGCAGCCGCCCCGCCAGGACGCCCCGTGCCTATGTCGTGAGTGGCTGGTTACTCACTCCCCCTCTCTCACACACATTTCTAAGATGGACTTACCCCAACTTTTAAACTCGTATCATCCGATCCCTTCCTCCCCTGTGCCTCCCATCAGTTCAAACCCCTAAAGCCTGCTCCGCAGCGTACTGAAACCTCCACACATGGACTGGAAGCAGATGTGCAGAGTGAAGGAACAGTACATGCGTGTGTGTATAGTCTTTCCAGAGGAAATGTTTTAATTCGATTGATTAAGTGGCCTTAAATGTCTGAGGAGGCTCTGAAATGACCCTTTCTTTTTCCCTCCTCCTGTGACTGATGTAAGTGCACTGGAGTTGCTTAGAATAGGCACCTGTGCTTGCTTTCACGGGGGAAAGTCGCATTTCTGCCCCTCTGTTCCCTCCTCCGCTTGTGCTTCACTGTACTGCCGTTTACAGTAGCTGCCGGTGCTTAAATAAATCACTCATGCACGGCAGAGATGTACCCACATAAATGCTGATAGAGACAGGGACAAGCTTTTGGAAATGACATGACAGCACTTGGTGGAGAGGGAGATTCCCCTCCAGTGGTTTATCAGCAGAAAAAAGCCCTTGTTGCTCTAGCTGTCTCTCACGCTTTTAGGACCAGCGATTTCTCCCCCAGGAGCTGTGCTCCTCTCTCAGTATATGTCTTCCCCGGGGAGCAGTAATAGTGGTGTCCGGAGGAGATCACCAAACGCTGCCTGCAGAGGCTGGTGTCTGCTGGCCACGGGAGCTGCTGGTCCCTGACCGCAGACAGCACTGCTGGTGACTGCCTACACAGCAGGACAGGGCCCTGAGCTTTGACAGGCACTGGCAAATACCCACAGGCATTGAAACGGGAGGGAATTAAAAGCTCTTCCACTGGAATTTTATTCCATCCCCGTCTGCCTGTTCTCACTCATTCCCATTTGATTTACGGGAGAGTTTATTTTTTAATTAATATTTTTAACATTTCCTTCCTGACACGGAAGACCTTATTGATTTTTTTTTTTTTTGGCAGGGCATTTCAGAAAACGATTTACAGATTTGTTCCACATTCTTCTAGAGATTTCACTCAAATGCTCACTGGTGACACGTCTTGGGATATTAGCACAAGACCAGAGGTGAAGGGAGACTCACCGTAATTCAGGCTGGGCATAACTTCATGCTGCTTACAACAATGATGGATTGTCTGCAATGTAACCACCTGACCTCAGCTAAATCTACCAATTAACTGCATACCTGTTTCCACATCTCCCAGCTAAATGGTTACTATTAGTTACAGCCTGTCGGGTAATAACAATAATTAACAACACTTAAACACTCGCACTTAAACAATTCCTTTCCTTTACTAAGCCCAAAGCTCTTCACAAAGGCCACTTCTGTTGTATAAATTGAGGAAACTGAGTCACAGTATGATCAGCAAAGTAGTAATGATTGGAAGTGGAGCTACCTTATTATCAGCCCAATCCTTTGTCTTCTATACAACAGATTGACCAGGTGGATCTATCCCAGAGGGTCGACTGAAAAGTGTCACCTTCCCAGCGCAAGTCTCTTAAGGAGGCTTTAATCTAAAGGAATGAAATTTAAAGAGATGAGTAGGTGAGACAGAAAAATAACTTGGAAGAAGGAAATTAGTAAGAGGTCAGAGGAAATTTGTCTTGGGATTGTAATAGAGATTTGCATGCCAATGAGTGGCTAAGGCTAATGAGAGAAACAATCTAGCTGTCTCATTTAGGCAGATGATTATCTCTGGATTGTAATGAGTGGCCCGTGAGTGATACGGATGTGCCTGGTGGAGCACACCTTACACACTGTGAGTACACTACACCTGCAGAGCTCTTCAGCAAATGCACACAAGAGTCAGTCATAGACAGAGAATACTGGATCCAACCTGAGGACCACAGACACATTTTCCAGCATAAACCCTGTTGTGAGTGGATACAGGACAGAGACATACAGTATGAGCCTTCCCCTGAGCCCTGTTTTCAAGAATTATCGGTTTGGGAGATTCCAACAACAGCAGAAACTGCACCTGATCCCTTACTTTTAATAAGTAATAATGTAGTAGGACTTTTAATGGATCTGTCTTCCCAAAATTTGTCTAATCCATATTTATACTCTTGGTGTCTGAGGCATGCTGTGATAGTCAAGTTTACAATCTGATTATGTGTTCTTTTGAATACTCATGGTCTGCGCTTATCTGAGAGAGACATTTTAAATCGCTGTAATCTAATCTTGCTGCCAGCCATCTTTTTGCCACAGATGATGTGATGATTGAGCCGTCAGAGATAAGAAACCGGAGTCTTTGGCACAAAAGAATAATCCCCTGTCCTTTGATGTAAGGGATAGCTTTCTCAGTTGGGAGTGGGGACTGAGTTCGTATGCTCAGCCAAAAAAGAAGCTGGTGTGATGTGACTGAACTCCATGGCTGTGCCCACAAAAAAGGAAAGGCTGCACTCGTGGTATCCTGACCTGAGGCACCACCTGATCTGACGTTTCAATACCTCAAGTCCAGCTCCAACATCTGATGAGAAGGTGTTTTCCATGAGAGCTGCTACACTGCCTGGTCAGGAGACTGTTCTTCTGTTTCACATGGCCAGTATTGCCTGGGGAGAGGGGATGTGAGCAAGCCGTGGGAGCCATGGAACAGGAGGTAATTGTTGGCAATATAAAACATGATACCATGAGAGTAAATGAAAATTGCAGGTTTTAGCTGGCCTCTTCAGCCTTTGCCTTTGCCAGGATGAGCAGTGGCAGGGGGTTTTCCTCTGCACCAGGAGGAACTGCCTCAAAGGCAGAGATCTGCACATACACAAGGGTGTTTGGGGAGGTTCTTGCTTCTGGGTTCAGGAAGAACAAGCAGGAATCTAGTAAAGGGAGTAGATACCAGTGCTAGGTATCTGTTGCAGTGGAGCAAGCATCTTCCTCAGGATTTATGTAGCCTTGAGAGGAGAAGCAGGAACAGCATGAAACGTGGATAAGTACACAAATCTTCACTCGGGACTGGGCAGGTTCTGAGACAGGTGGAAATATGGGCTTGGTCAAGGACATAAATCCTTATGACAGTGATTGCAATAATCTGCCATCTGCAGGAATCCTTTCCCCTGGAGTGTTTCACCCTCGCAATCAGAGACTACTTGTGAAAAATGTGGTCCTGAGAGACTTTCTGGCTCCACAGTATTCCTGTCTTCTGAAACATGCTAGACAATGTACCCTGCGTGATGGAAGCACCTCAGGGACTATGCCAACTCTGCCTGTGCTGTGATGGAGTAGGAAGGGAGAAAGAGGAATGAAAGAGGATACAGAGAAGGAAACAGAATTGGGTGGCCTTAACCAGCTGAGTTTTTAATATAAGGCAGGGGCATAATATAGCCTGGCCTTTTGTGAATCTGAATGTCTTTTAGGCAAAGGAGTATAATCTTTCCCTAGTAAATATTTGTATAATCAGGATTTTGTGAGTCTACACTCATTTTAAATCATCAGTTTTCTCAGAGAAGACTGTGTAATGAAGTGAGACCAAGAAGAACACTGCTCCATTGATTCCTATCAAGCCATGGTGAGTGATGAATACTGTAGTTTGACATAACACATAATTCCCCCAAACGGAATCTCTGTTAAAAAAAAAAAAAAATACGAATCAGGATATAACAGGTCTTGTTGCAGTTTCCCTTAGAGAAAAAAATTACTTTCAGCTGTAAATATCACAAAAAGATTGGGTATTTTTTCTAAATAGGGTCTGGATGCTTCATCTTTTAAATAAAATAGGGACTAATTATATCTATCAAACCAACTATTTCCAAGTGCTTCTTGTTTCACTGAACAAATGGAAATTATTTAGCCATATCGCTTATTTTGTAGCAATAGTTAGATAATTGTTACAGAGGTGTTACTATAAACAAATCCTATAACTTATATTGGGACAATGCATTTGACACAAAAAGACCAAAATATTTGAAAAAAATCTGGAACTGAAAGAAAATCTCTGTCTTCTTTCCACTAAGTTTCATTTCCCTTTCTCAGATTATTTTTGGAAAGGTGATTGAACTATTTACTTTTGGCACTAATAATTCCTCTAAATTAATTAACGTGAAATCTCTCCTTTGTTATTCCACACAATCAAACCCCAAACCAGTGCTATCCTAAAATTAGGCTGCTGCAGCTTTTAACAGGGGCTCCTATTCATCTGCAAATGTGGTGCGATTTTGCTTTAGTTGCCATAAATATTAACAGCGAGGGCTTTTTGTTCTTTTACTCCCTCTTGCTGCAGCCTGTTGCAAAGACTGAGGTTTAAAGTAATCTCAAGAAAAGTGCAAGACTGCGATACTTTATAACTTAGAGAGCCATTTTGCTTTGCTAAATCCTCAGATGGGGAGTTCATACATTCATTTATCTGGCAAGGAGGCTGGGTGGTGAGCAGATTCAGTCAGCGCGATTGCCTCCAAGTATATGAAGGTGCTCAGCACCAATACCTGGTTGCAGTTTTCCTCAAATCCTGTTTATACTGAAATATCTAGTCATGCTTATTAGCCAGCAGCTCTCTCTGGGGACAGTAGGACTTGTCTGGATTTTCTCCTCGGGAAATTTTCTCATGTAATTCCTCTGTTTCACTTCCATTTCTGGATCCAGAGCGTTTTCACACCATCCAACCAATCACAAATGGGACAGCAACGCCCACACTCATGGTACAGGCTCTGCATTTTACTCTCTGGGTTCAGACCTCCTTCCTGCTCTTCCAGCTGCAGATATTTCCTGGGCCAGCTGTGCCCAGGTGATAAACCAAGGGTGGATTCGCCATGGAAGGAAGGGAGCATGTTACCCCCTCCAAATAAGCTCGTACTCCCAGGTGGTGCCGAAGCAATACTCATGTGGCAGCACACCTACCATATCCATGCTGGTGTTGAATCCAGCACGCTTTGCCACAATCCTGGGATTGAATCCTGTTTCTTCTCTAGTGGCATCTGCTCCTCTGTGCTGTCCTTGAATGTCACTGTTCCAGTGATCCTCTCCCCTTGTGATCGGGACACATCAATCCATTGCCACCCTGTGCTCCTGAGTGTTGCTCCCCTGTCAGGGATTACCATGGGATTTAGGAGCAAAAAACCCAAGGCCACAGAAGACAGTGGATGAGAAAATCTGCTGCTTGAAATTCCCAGCTGACATTCTCTCTTGATCAGCTTTTGCAGCCTAAGAAACCTGGAAAGCTGCCCTGAAAAGCTGGTCTTAGATTCTGCTGGGTTTCATAGTTGGTTGAGTGTCAAGTAGAATTGCAAGAACTGCACTTAATTGCAAGGACTGCACATACTCAGCTGGTGCTCTCAGCTTGCAGCTGAGAAGAAAACTGAGCTGGAGCTCACAGATAGAGTGAACTGTATTATAACAACTTTGAAACTAGTAAACATTGGCGAAAGGAGGAAGCCTGAGGTGTATCTTGTAGTCAACTCATTCACCACTGCCAATGGGAATGATAACCACAGGGATGACCCAGCAATTGTCACATTTCATCCTGACTGTTTTAAAGCAACCCCATAATACCCAGAAGGTTTTTGCCATCAATAACTGAAATGTATGCTGTGAACACTTCCAACCACGTGAAAGGCAAGAATGCAACCAGGAAAATGAGAATGGCTTTAGCAAGTCATGCTTGACCAGCCTGATGGTCTTGTGCTGCTGAACAGCTGACTCTGAACATTGGCTCCAACAGCAGTCTCCTGGTAAACTGAGGACTTATGGGCAGGTTGGAGCTATTGACAGAGCTCTGGAAGTTGGTTGGATTGCCACTGTCAGCAACTGAGAATCAACTGACTAGAAGACATCTGGGGTTTGCACTTGGGTGCAAAATTTCTTTTTACAAATAAGGCAAAATGCATATTCATCTGCCTTTGGCATTCTACATCTAATGTGATGCCACTACCAGTGGTGGCATCCATTGGCACACAACAGCTGTGCCATTACATCCTAAATCTGGCTCTCCTAGAAAAACTGGCCATTACCTGACTCTCTCTGTTGTTCCTGTGGGCACGCATCTGTTCTACATCTGACTCTCTGCAAGTTCCTTTCTCTTCTTTTTGTCGTGTGGAGATGCAAACTGCAAACTTTCCTTTCCCTGACCAACAGAGGGTCTTTGCAGCTATTCACAATCATTTACGAGTTGCTTATCTGTGTCCACTGAGTCATTTTCATTCCATCATCTTCTAGTCCTTTCCAGTTCCTCAAGAGAATCATGGCTGCTGGATGCCTCTGTGATTGTCTTGCAACCTTGCAAATCTGCAGTTGGAAGCAGACTGATCAAGTGCAGATAATAGTTTCCTGTGAACAATAAATATCAGTCAGAGCCTGACTAATCTTCCACGGAGTCAGGATACTTCAGTAACATAAATCTTAAAAGCCTAAAAGGCATAAAAATCATTTGTATTTTCTTCCTTTTTCAGAGAATACTGAACTTTAGTCATCACTGGGGAAGTTCGCCTGACATTCTCTCGGCTCTGGGTTTATCTGCATTGACAGGACAATAAAAATTCTTGTCTATCACTCTACCACCGTCACCTTTGGCTTCTGCACTTGGTTGTGGAAGAATTTAATGGAGGTAAGAGAATAATGATGAAGAGAAAAAGATTACAAACTTAATGGCCTGTGAATGGTGTTTATAGTTTGTCATCGTTACAGATGGTGTTTTCTTGCTTGTGCACCTTGCTTGATTTCTCTCAGCCAGACGTGTTGATGAAGTAGAAGTTCCAGGTACAACTAAAGATAAAATTTCTAATAGAAGAAAGAAACCTTTTTACTTTAGACTACATTTTTACTGCAAGAAAAGTAAAAAATATATGAAAAAAATGAGAACCCTTGAGGCTGATGGAAGATGTGAGCTTGCTCATTGACAGTATTTTATTTCAGAACTGAAAAAATGACCAGGAAAAAACTTCTGTGAGGCAACTCTGTCCTGCTTCACTGATGCATTGTTTCTTAAGTCATGGTCAGAAATCCTTTTCTGGAGACAGTTACATCACTCACAGGTCAACCAGCAGAGATTTCCATACACACACTCCCATGGCAGACAATCAGGAGAGAAGAATCTGGTGATCATTAAAACCGCTTTCATTAATTCAGCCATTTCTGCCTAAAACAAGGTAGAGGATACTCACATGAATTTTGGTGCGAGATGATAAGCAGTGCAGGCATCCACATCTGAGCAGCACAGTGCATGGTCAGAGACACCTTCCCTACTGGGGCAGCTGCTTGGAAAGTTAATGTTTTTGTAGGATCTGTCTGGCCAGAATCCAAGGCAGATGAAGAGAGGGAAGCTTCCTCTCACCTTTTCTCCCTCCAGCCTGGCAGCTCCTTCAGCAGCTTCTCAGATCTGTGGCATCCAGCTATGGTTCTGTAGCTCGGTGGGACAGGGAGAGATACACCCTCTAAGGAGGGAAGAGGAAACAGTCGTGAGAGACAGCTTGTCAGTCCCACCTTTGGTGAGAAACTCCAATCTTCCAGAAGGGAGGATTTGGAATGGCTAGTGGAAAATCAGGATCTAATCCTCCAGGAGGAAGGATTTGGAATGGGTAGTAGAAAGTCAGGAGAAAATGGAAAGGAAGTCCGTATTTCTTTGTTGTCAATCTTTTCGTCATGAATCATGTAGTGAATGTCAGGCTCCTGATGTCATGGGTTTATACAAGGTTATAAACATTCTTCCTTTGTTTTCTTTCTTTTCTTTAAAAAAAATAAGAAAAAAGAACTAGTCCTCTTAACTGTAGAGAACAGTATGAAGACAAAGCTCCTATTTGCTCTAAATCTACTCTGAAGTGTTCCAACACAAAAAATAAAGCCAAAGCAGTAAAATTAAAATATTCCATTTGAGCACTTCAGAAAGGAAGGGTTTCTCTTTCTTTTTTTCTCTTTTTTTTTCCTTTAAAAATAGCTTCTGGAGCTATTTTTGCCACAAAGATTTTTTTAAAATACATATATTTAAAACAAATAAGTTCATCTGTAGATACATAAAAGGGAAACAAAAAATGTTTTTCTAGCTGGACAATCTGTTACAATCACCTTGAAATTAATTTTAGATTTCTGAATCTCTTTGGTCCTTTTTTTTAACTCCATTTGGCATGGAATTAAAAAAAAAATCAGTTATTCATATGATTTAAATTAATTGAGATTTCGAGACACCTTGCAATATAAAAATAATTTCTTTCCATAAGTTTAGTGCTAGATTTTTTTCTTGCCCACAGCTCTTAGCAATTTATCTGGGACATCTGTGGGTGTAGCACCTGAAAGATTAAAGCTCATATACAAATATTTGCTTCTGGTAAACAGGACACTGATAATGTAATTTTAGGGTTAAACTTGATATTATTTGTAAAAGGACTCTATAAAATAATTTTTAAAAAGTTTAAAATTATGTCAGGTTTTGATCACTCCCTTAAAAAGAACAAAAAAGAGAAAGAAATCCCCTCATCATCAGTAAAAAAACCTTTCATCTAGAAGAATGAGATTTATTAAATAAGGGTGATGAAAAAACAATAACTCTGTCAGTTTAATACATGTATACACACACAAAGGTCAATAAATAGCCCAAGTAATGGAAGGAGCTCATAAGCGATGCTTCTGCTGATTTCATTGCAAGCATTTCCTGAGATTACATTTATTTTTGTGAGTATTGTTGCTTGGATGGCTCTGTGTGTTTAATATCTATTCTCACATCAAGAAAGCTTAGGGGAAGAACTCCATTTGCATGTATTTTCATGCAATTAATAATAATTCAGGGTTTGTGCTTTTCTTATGCCAAAACCGTGCTTGCCAGTGTTTGCAGCCCTCCAAATGCATATATTAGTCCAAGTCTGAATCACTCTGATTTTCTCCTCTGTTTGAAACAATGTTTGTTCAAAAGATATTAAGTGTGCTTCTCTTTTGTCTTCATTCAATCCAGAGTAGTTTTTAATATTCTTATCAAGACTCCTTGATATTCTGTTTTAAAACGGCTTCAATTTTCCGGTCTGACCAAGTCTCCATGTGCATTTTGGTTCATTTATGCCTGATTGCAATCAGTGGGAGTCTCTTCATTGATTTCAATGGAATTTGGATCAAGTTCGTTTGCAGCCTAACTTAAATATGTTTGCTGTCATGGAATAAGCCAGCTGTCAGGGCAGCAGCATCCAGGGAACTTGAGAGAACAAGGAATAAATTCAGGATCTCAGATCTTGCTTGGGAGGAACTTCAGCAAATCCTGGTTTATTAGTGGTGACTGCCCTAAATAACACATCTTGAGTGTCTGCCCTTTAACTGCAGTAAAAGCTTCTTTTCTGGCTCAGGCTCTCCCAGTAGTTAGCTCATTTTAATATTTATTATGGTGCCTCTGTCTTCTGCAAGATTTCCTTGTCATGATTTCAAATGCTCATTGACACACTGGGCATTTTGGTGTTTTCAGCATCTGTTGACTCTTTGAGGTGCAAACTCTATGTCTTTTATAGTTTGGTTCTTTTTTCACATTCCAAAAGAGGTAAACATTAATAAACAAGACATGGGGCCTGGATTGTTGTTTTGTTTTGTTTTGTTTTGTTTTGTTTTGTTTTGTTTTGTTTTGTTTTGCCATGTAGGTGCATCATTCTGCACAATCTTATTTCGTCTTTGTTGTTGTTTTTGCCAGACAACGTAATTATCTTGATTGGTGGGTGGCCAACAAAGTTTTAATTAGATCCAGGGGGATTTGAGCAGGACTATGTATTAAAAAAAATGCAAAACAACGTTGCTAGAATTATTGTTTATTTATGTTGTGAGGCATCCTCTGTGAAATATGACATTGCCTCTTTGCATTTCCTGTTCTGCCCTCTCTTCTCCTGCCTTGCTCTTTCCCTTGGTTCACAGGGAATGGTGAACTGGCGTTAACATCCCTGCACTGAGCCAACCCTGACAAGCTGTTGCTGCTACAAAATGTCCAGCAGCTCAGCCCCTGCCAAACAGAGCCATTGATCCTCCAGCTTGTGCCAGTTCAAAGGAGCATAGGATGCGTATCCAGCTTTGTGGAAGGGCTGACAAGTGGTTTGGGGCAGGCGATTGGCGTGGACATCAGTGAGCAACACTGAAGGCAGGGAGAGGACTGCACTCGGGAGATCTTTCTGGCTGGTTATAGTTATTAGCTTTTGACTGGAAAAGGGCTGTTTTTTATTTATTCAGTAATCTAAAAATATCCTGGTAATGAATTAACCTGAGTAGGGGGAGGGGGACGAAAAACACGCATATTGATTTTCTAAAAGCAGGCAGGAATGCTGTTATTTTCCAATTAACGTTCAGCATTAGGGAACAATCCAGCTGGAAAGAACCAGCTAAGCAATTCCAAGCTTTCTGCTTTCTGCAATTTTTCTAGTGATATTTTTCTCATTTAACTTCTTAAAAAAGAAAGACCCTAATAACAATTTAGGCCATTTCTTTGGCTAATGGGCATTAACTTGTTGTGGACTGCAGGCGTGTGGCTATGGAATAACTATGGCTGTGGAATCCAACTGTCCATGCTGAAGCAGAAGGCATGTTCATCTAATAAAGGCTGCCCCTGCTCCAGTACTGGAGAAAAGTGTGAGACAAACCATCTGAATGCAGTATTCATGATAAGGATGTTTCTCTATAAAATTCAGAGCAGGTCTGGGTTTCTGGTGGGACTGGTGATGAGCTCTAGTCTGATTTTGGCTGAGTCGCCCTTTTATTTCCACTTCTCTTTTTTATTCTGTCTGGTATAGTGTCCATGGCTCTTCCTTCTTGTGGCTTAGCATACTCAAAGCTCACCAGATTCAGTGGTAAACAATGAGTAATAATGATATAATCACATCCAGCCCCTTCTAGTCCCTTTTTGTGGCCACTGAGTTCAGCTGAATGTTGTGACCAGGAGCAGCCTGCACCACAAACCCAACAGGCAGCTCAGGGCCACAGCACTGGCCCTCCAGTGAGACCAAGCACTGGGTGCTGCAGCTCATGTCATGCACCCAAAGCAACAAGCACTGATAACAGGGAAGCAGATTGGAAGCAGGGAAATGACCACTTTCTGAGTAAGCATGTGCACACACAGGTCAACATACGTTTGCATAAATTGAGATCCTTATTTTTTAGACAGGTTTCTGAGGTCCTATCTGAGTTTTCATGTTTTCTATGCTTTCTGAATTTTTATTTTGCTCTCTTGCAAGTTGCCCTTTTCAAATTATTAACTTGTGCAGGGGTGAATTCTACTGAGTTTAAGCAACAGCAGAGGCTGTCTAGCCAGCAGCATATGCTGTATTTCCATGTAATTTGTCCCTTTCCTTCCAAATGCTCAAGGGAATCTGGCTGTAGAAAGTCCATATTGGGACTTTACCTGGTATACAAGTTGTGGAAACAAGTGCTGAAATAGAATTCAGCTTTTCTACATCTTGGACTTGGCAAAGCGTTTGGAAAAACTACAAGTACCCATTACTGCTGTACTGAGACGGAAATTTTGCCAGATATTTCTGAACAGTTTTGCATAAATTTCAATATATATGTTCTTATTTAGCAAGTGTTTATTTAGCTATCACTGTAGTTTTTCTTTAAGGGTCTAGGAAGGGCCCAGGGAGAGCGACAAAACCACCAGCTTTTGCTGAGGAATGATATGCCCCGCAGCCATACTGTATACTTAGAGTCTGGAGACAAATTTTAGGGCCTGGATTTATTTATAGTGTTTAATAGATGCTTTGATAATTATTTGCATGGGAATGGAAAACAAATTCTCCAGATTAAAAACCATAAAGAAAGCTTGTTTGGATTAGCATGATCAACCGAAAGCATCCATTTGATTCTTGGTATATATATAATTTACTGAGCTGCAAAATAAACACACTCTACTGTTCCTCTGTTGAAGACTCCAGCTGTAAATATTTCATTACTTTAAAAATGTATTGCTATTAGATAGGTTTCTTAATGTTCAGCAGAATCTAGTTTTAAAAAATAAAATAAAATAAAATAAAATAAAATAAAATAAAATAAAATAAAATAAAATAAAATAAAATAAAATAAAATAAAATAAAATATAGTTTCTGTTTCCTGGAGAACCTTGTTTAAATATAAAATTTCAGTTGGGGGAAAATTGTTGTTCTACCTGTTGGGTGCCAGCAGAATCATCCCACAAGTAAGTAGGATTTTTTGATTAGTTTTGAAGATCAACCCCTGCTTTTACGAGTGCAGATGTAATCACATCATGACCTGGTCTGTTTCCCCATCCTGCTTGCAGTTCATCATCACCTCTAAGGAAAACAGGTCTGCTCCTTGTATTACACAAGGGGAAAAAGACCAGATGAAGCAAATGGAAGCATCATCCACAACAGGAGAGAGAAGCAGAGTACAGACTCCCTCTGTTCATAAAGTACTGAAAATATTCACAAGCAGCCTGGGAATAAACACTTGTGAGCAAGGTTGGGGGTTTTCATGGCACAAAGGTCCCATGGGACCATTATAGAAAGACAGGCAGTGACCTGGTGACACCAGCATTAGAGCTTTTCTTTATACAACCAGGACACTTCTGGTGATCTTCCTGCCTTACTTGAAATGGACAAAACCCGTGCTTTTGTAGAGGATTTCAGGATGGTTTCTTCCTGTCTTTGAAGAAGAAAAAAGAAGGCATTCTTTGGTGGTTTTCCATTGTTGGAATGCTTTTTCTGAGGAAAAAAAATAAAAAACCTGAGGTGTTTGAGAAATAATTTGATGGTGTTGGGGTGGTTCTTTTTATTCAGGAATTGATGGGTTTTGCTGTCAAAAACCTGACAC
>QWTY01005308.1:3680-33452 GCA_008033365.1 Pseudorectes ferrugineus | reverse complement strand
GGAAATAGGTAAAACAGAGGTTGGGGAAAGACTCTGCTGCTAAGACCATCCTTCTGGCATGGTTTGCTTTCTTAAAAAATTCCAGCTGCTCCCATTACCAGAAGAGATTTGTGAGGGGTTTTTTGTTTTGGTTTTGGTTTTTTGGTGGCTTTTTTTTTTTTTTTTTTTTTTTTTTTTTTTTGTTTTTTTTTTTTTATGATTTGCCTTTTCATTCTCTCTTTAAGGCAAATTATTAAGTATCATTTTGCAAGTGGGAAATGAGCCCAAAATTACTACATTTGCTTTAATAGATGCGGAGCAGGAAGCAGGCACTGAATGTAGGTTTCTGGAGTTTCTGTGCCACTTGCTAAACAGCAAAACCTTAAATTTCTATGGCAACATATGTCTCTTCCTGTGGGCTGTCTGTGCAGCCTGTGACTGGAACAATTCCCACGGGGAACTCAAGCCCACAGGTGTCAGGAGTGAGAATCGTTGTTGCAGTGCTGATTCTTTCTCTTCTGAGCTGTCCGGACACAGAGGATACAGTTCAATTTTAAGGACACAGTTCAAATTACGGATCATTATGGGCCTGTCTTCCCTAGGTGCTGAATAAAGTGACTCAAGAGTTTCTCATTAAAGTGCTTCCCTGCAGAAATGCCTTTTTCACAGAATAGAGATTTACAGGAAAAATTCCAGTTTTACCCCAAATAATTCACTCTTTTGAGAAATTCATGATAGCAGGGCCTTTTCTTCTGCAGGGAAAAAGAAGGATTAAAAAATATTTGCCAGACAGGCAGATCACAAACTGAGATGGGATTTTTCCTCGTTATCTTTTCTTGAGAGTTTTTTGGGGCTTTGTGTGTGTGTGTGTGTTGATGGTTTTGTTGTTGTTTTTGGTTTTGTTGTTTGTGGAGTTTTTTCCACTTCCTGGAAATTCCTTCCCATAAAATCCAATCAGCTGTATGTTTTCTTAAACCTCAAATTTGAAACAAACTTTTATCACCTCCTTCATTCTTTTAATTTTGTTTTCTATTTCAAGATTACTGAAAACCCAACATCTGTCTGCAGGTATGAGAACACTGCAGACAAGAATTGTTGGTGAAACAGACCCAAGATCATCAAAGCATTTGTCAAATAAAATCTCATAGTCCCAGTAGCAAAGATGTGTTAAACAGAAGCATAGTACAGCTGTTAATGTCAAATATTTAAAATTGAATTGAACAACAAGAGAACAATTTTATCTTGAAGATGGCATAAATCTTATTTAACTTGCCTACACAACAGGGCAGTGTCACTGAAAATTTTTAATGTCTTTCCACTAGCAGTTAGGGTGGTGTGGTTGTGTGGGTGTCTGACTACATGCTAATGTTTTTTAAAAAGTCCTGGATGAAAATTTCACAGAAAAATATGGCCCTGGAAAATACTAAGTTCCAAACAATATCCAAAAAAAAGGTGCTGGAAATAGACTCAAATTCACTGCACAAGGGAAAGTCTGAAGGCCCCAACTCGTACATTTGGCCAAAGAGCTGTGTTTCAGTACCAGAAGGATGACCAGCATCCCTTACTCACATTCATCCTATAGCACTGTGTATAAATATTTTACAATTCACCTGATCATATTTACTATAAGAATTTTAAATGTATATCTGGGATGCACATTTTTTTCACCAGCATGGGAGTAGTGTTCTTCTGGAAAAAAACCCAAACAAACACAAACAAACCAAAAATCCCTGCTATCAGTCCTGTCCTCAGTAGCTGCCTGATGAAACACTACAAAAATTGTGGATTAAATACCCAGGGTGAAACAAAAATACAGTGCCATTATTTTGGTGCACTTACAATTCCACTGTAACTCTCAATAAAACAACATGAGATAGGTAAGATAAAAGAAAGTAAAACTATTGTAAAAAACTGTTTTTCTGAAATTCTCCTGGGACAAACAACCCTGCTAAATTTATTTCATCCTTGGAAGTTCACACATATGCTGGAACTACGGCCAACTCATTCCTCTGTTTTAAATGTAATAAACACATGACAAAGCTGATCCCATCAGGAAGGTAATATCTCAGAAAAGCAGTCAGGTGGGGGTTTTTTCCCTTTTGAAATAATGGGAAGCTTTTATTATATGCACTGGAATTTAACTATTACTTCCATGTCTTGTTAGGAAAGTATTAAAGTGTGGGGATCTATGAAGCAAAGCTATTAACTTATTTGATGACTTGACTTAGTTATTCTATTAGCATACCTGATGACAAATATTAAGAACTCTATTAGAGACTGGAATTGTAGCTGGTAAATCTAAAGTCTCAGTATCTACTTTGCTTGAAAGAAATAATTTTTATATATATATATATATATATATATCCAAGGAAGTGACTGAACAAGTGCACCGGAGGATTAATTTCCAGCAGATTTTGTGTAGAGGGGCTGAGAGCAATGGAAAAGTCATGTAACCACTCTTGAAAACTGAAGTAATTTTAAAATATCTGTGGCTACAGTACAATCTTTTGTCACTACTCTTATTAATAGCAGTAATTAAGTATTTAGTTTAATTATTATTATTTATTAAGTATTTAAGCACTATTTAGTTGCCTTCCAGGAATTCCAAGTAACCCTTCTAGAGAGTAAACATTACCTGTATGCTGGGCACAGGCACACCCAGACAAATACGAATCAAGCTGGGCAGCAGAAGCACTCACCAGTGCATTGCAGAGGTGCCTGAAGGCATTAGCCCAGAAGCAGCACAGAATTGAGTGTGACTCTGCCATTTCTGGCACTGCAGAGACTTCTGCAGTGCTCTGGAGCTGCACCAAGTTGGGGTGGTATAAGTTTCATCCTACGAGACACAGCAGCTGTCCATTCCTAGAATGAAGAGTATCTGCACTGTTATTTTAATTAAACCTCAGGCTCAGATGCCACGTCCACTGTTAGGTACATAATGCATGAGGAATGCATGCAGCATGCTACGCCTTGGAATGAAGAGCAGGAAAGCAGCTCAGGCAGGCAGAGTGTACTCTCCTAACAACTAATCTGAGAGAAAACTGCAGACAGCTTTATTCTGCTCAGAAAGAACTTTCCCTCAACTGCATTAGCTGCTCACATCATAACTATTCTGAAATCATAACTGGCAATTCTCCCTGACATGGCTTTGGTTTGATAAAGGTCAGTCTAAAAGTAAAATTTAAGAGTGTTATGATGTTTGTCTTAAAATAGCAATTCACTCCTGGAACTGGAATTTACAAAAGGGATTGTGCCAAAACACTTGTGTTTGAAGTTTCTGCTGATTCATCCAGCTGAAAGTTTGGCCACTGGCTGGGGAAGTAGTATACCAGACAACACATAAAGGATGATAAATGCAAACAGGACATACGGGAAATAAAAGCTGGAAGAACTCCAAGCACCTCCTCAGGCAACAGAATGTACAATCACTGCCACTTGCAACAATTTTGACACAGCTTGTTGTGCAGAAAGTTGAGGTGTTCTTTATGTAATCAATACATAACGACAGATAGAGAGCATCTAACTGGAGGGTCAAGCACAGATAACCAAGCAACATCTGGTCCACACAAATTATCACACAGCTGGACAGAGGAAAAGGAATCAAGGCCAGAAAAGAAAGTCTTCGATCCATCCACAATCGTTACAGGTCTGGCAGTCAGTCCCTCGGGTCACCCAGGCAGTCAGGGAGCAGCAATGAGGAGAGGAAAGCAGGGCAGTGGTTTGCAGCCACCCGTCCTTCAGACAGAACACAAGCAGTAGCTCAGCATTTGCTGGCAATAGCAGCATCCTCCAATGCTTCCCTCGCCTTCCTTCAGCAGGCAGGTCCTGCAGACATTTGGCACTGGACAGGGAGGCATAGGGAACTCAGCAGGTTTTGTCCTTCTGCACAGCTGAGTGACAGATCCCGACTACGTGAGTCTTGTATCTTATCCCAGAATTTGCCCAAAGTAATTTTTTTACTTCTTAATGTGCACATTCACAAATACACAAAATTTTCATCTCTTAGTTCTCCTCCCAAAAGCTCACGTAGTCTTCAGAAAGGAAATAAATTTTATCACTGTAATCTAAATAGCAAAAGCTCCTGAGAACAGCTCTCAGACAAATGGGAAAAAACATTATAAAAAAAAATTTCACAATTAGAAAGTATATTTAATTGCAGAATATGTGTCTTCTATTTGCTAAAGAACTGCTTTTTCCAATTTGCCAGTGTTCTGATTGCTGTGAGCTACTTGGAAGTGATTGCTGGAGACTAGACTTGCAAAAGGCTATCACTAGAGGAAAACATTCCAGTGCCAAGTTTGTGTTCTGGTTCCCAGTCAGGATGATTGATAGTTTTACGGCCACCAGATACAACCCCAGCCTTAGCCAGCTGAGGAGAAAGTTCAGCCCAGTGCTCTGAGGCAGGCTCGTACTTTGAAACCTCCCTCTGCACGAGCAGCTCTCTCAGAAGTACCTTTGCTGTTTGTGCAAACAGGGTGAGGGCAGACTGCAGGAAAAACAACCTCCCAATCTGCCCCAAAGGAGAGCATTTTCGCTGTGGCTCAGAGCTGCAGAGCAAAGTGGGTTAAAGCAGCGTGCCCAGGTGATGAGCACGCACAGGGGGACAGGCGGGAGGCACAGAATTAGGTCACCCCACAGCAGCCTCAAGGATGCAGTAACCCACGCCAGAAGCAGCTTTCAGAGA
The DNA here is from genome assembly GCA_008033365.1 of Pseudorectes ferrugineus. Classification (NCBI taxonomy): domain Eukaryota; kingdom Metazoa; phylum Chordata; class Aves; order Passeriformes; genus Pseudorectes; species Pseudorectes ferrugineus. The sequence continues at coordinate 28,789 of QWTY01005308.1, read as the reverse complement.
GTCATTTACAGCACACTCCTCACTCGCTGCTCCAGGGGAATAAAAACCTTCAGAGTTACTGCCCACCCGGGAGGTCAGTGCAGAGCAGCCAGAGCGCTGTAAATTCACATCCTGCCTGATGGTGCAGCAACTTCCACGTGTGTGCAACTCCAAATGTCCCAGACTGAATTAATGGCTACAGCCCTGCCTGATCTAAAAAAGCTGCTGTTCCCCAGTTCAGGGGGTACTTTTCTTTCACTTCAGTTTTTTTCAAGCCTTTTGATTGTAAATTCCTTGGGGCAGGGAGTGTCATATTTACCCAGTGAGAGTCTGCTTGTGGGAGGATTTTGTAGCTGCTACTGTAAGAATAGTAAACATGAAAAGCAGAACTGGCAGAACAAAAGCTCAACAAAAACACGAGTCATCACAATTTCCAATTCCAAACTACCTAAATAGGGTACGGCAAATATTTTCAGGATTTAGTCAAAACAGCTCTTCAAAACCTAGAAATAAGTGGTGTCTACAATTCATAAACCAACTGAACATTTCCTTTGTTTGCAGTCCTTCTCCAGAAAACCCCAAGGTGCCAATGGAGACCTGAAACCCAAGAACAAATTTGTGAGCTTGCTGGACTGCATCTGAAAAAAAGCCATACAACTCAAAACTGCAGGGGAAAACACAAAACAGGAAAAAGCTCTGAATACAAATTCTCCCTGGTTACCTGCTAGGCTTGGGCACCTGTACCCTGCAGCCAAGGCACCTCTGCCTGCAGAATACCGCAGCTGCAGTGCTGTGAAAAGGCTGAACATGCACACATGGACACTGCAGGGGCAGGGGGAAGAGCAGTCTCTGTGGCCAGCCAAAATGACAACAATACAACTACAATTATTACTTTACTTTTCAGCTTTGAGGCAGATGCTTCTATGCATACACAGAGATGAAAATGGGGAGTTGCACACTGCCCTAATGTGAAATGCACAGTGCTGATGATTGTGGGTGATGAAGTGCTTCATCTCTCTTCCCATAGTTGAATAGGGATGGATTAATTGTTACCTTATTTATTATTTACATTGCAATAATGCCCTGAGACAAAATCCATATACTTTTCTGCTAGCATAGACATTGCTTGTGAACGTGTCTTTAGTAGATCATTCTTTTAAAGGCCTTTGTAAAATGTTTAATGTGAAACTAAAAGAGAACTGACAATCGCTGGGACCTCAGACACTGAGCCCACTGTCTGCACTGCTTCCAGTAACATCTTATTCCTCTCTGCACTTGCCACCTGCCAATAATCATCTGACAGCTCTCATTTCCATGCCCCCATCTCCTTGGGGCGTGGATTATCTCTTAGCTCTCTACACAGCACGAGTTTCTGCCCATGGCCAGGGCACCACGAAGCTATAGGAAGAGCATCAAGGCCAAACGCAGTATGATCACCATGAATAGGCAGATGAATAGTTAATAGCTGTGCCCAAGGCTAAACCCAGGGTTGAAGGCAGTCTTGATCATTAAGCTACAGAATTTTGAATTCACAAGGCTAACTATGTTTCTAGAGGAAAAAATTAATTAGCTTTGTATGGGGGCCACAACCTAACAAAAATACCAACTGTGCTGACAGGACAATACAACAGCGAGAGCCAGGGATTAAAATGTAAGCAAAAACTAATGTTGAGTGATAAAGGTTACAGCAACTGCTAGGTGTCCCCAGTAAACCAAAATCATTGGAAAAAATCTGACATATGTGGTAAGAGCTAATCTAATCATACAGTGATTGGTTTGACAAGCAGCTTCTGATTACTCCTTATGCAAGTAAGAGAAAAAAAGGAATATTTCTAAATTTATGAAATGAAACCAGATGTATTTTGGTGCTTTCTCAAGTTGGCTGAAAGCATGCAACAGAAATATTTCATAGGATCATATCTGTTTTCATGGCATAGTGTCAAAACACTGGTTGACAGTTTCATCTTGACTACTTTAAGACATTTTCTTCTGAAATGTTGACATTTACATTTTATCTCAATTGGGCATTATGTCAAAAAAATCACTTTGTTGTATAAAAAGTGAGGGTTTTTTCCAGTATCTCTCTTCTGTGAAAAAATCATTTTTGCAACCTAATGACATATAAAAACTATTTTCCATGTTTCAGAACATGCACATATTTAGTATTTTTTTTGAAAGTTATCAAGATACAAGTTTCAATTCACTTGTTTGCTCACTTGGGCATAGAAGTCATGTATGGCCACTTCAGGATCAGGGCTTTTGAAATCTGTGGATGTTCAGGTGGTTGAATAACCTGGAACAATGAAATTAAAGGAAATATCCACTAAACTCTGGATGTTTCCAACTTTCAGCAAAGCAAAAGAGTTTTCACTACAAATACTATTTTAGATCAACATGGACAAATCAGAATCAAGTATTAGCTACCTTTTTATTTCTGGATTCAGGAATAAATTTAGATTAAGCCTTACTTTAGAATATATCCAGCATCTACTGACACAAAACATTTTTAACAAAAGTGTTCACTGTATAAAGGGAGAGAAATTAATAGAAAAGCTTTTATTTGGTCATAGTTGTTATTTAAGAATGCTAAAATAAACAGATAATTACTTTTAGAATGGAAGTTAAGTTCCTGATGTACTTCAAAGGGGAGGGCAGTGAGGTGAAGTGCTTTTGACAATATTTTCCCCATGCTTTGATCACGTACTGCTAACAATCTAATGAGGTACCTTTCTAGTATGAACCGTAGGTCAGAAAAATCCATGATAAAAGTAATGATTCTCTTTTTGAAAATCCGTGGGTCAAAGAAGAAGCATGACGTGACTACACAGCAACTGTGCTCTGTAATGTTAATTTTGGCTCTGTTCCTGCCTTTCCCCCTCCAAAGTGGTACATTGTCAATCTCCTCACACATCATTGATGACAGTAATTTGCTTGCCTGCTAACAGATGAAAAGCTTTCTGTTATGAGATATATTTAATAAAATTCCCTATCTCTCCCTCTTGGGCCCATTATTAGCAATTGAAATGTATTTATGATGGTAAAAAAGGTGGTGCCTCAAGCTGAGGGCTATTGTCACGCTCACACTCATTTGAAAGCAGTGCTGACAATACTCAAGCACTGTTTGGTTCTGGTAAATGTGCAGGTAAAGCTCTGATTACACCAAGGGCTCTGATTACACCAAGCAGAGAGATTCCAGTCACAGCTCCCAGCCTCAGGGTGTCAACCCACCCCAAAGGCCAGCATTCCTCACCTTCTTCAGCTGGAACATCCTCTTTGAAAATAAGATCACATATTACATCCCATTCATATTGACTCCAGAAATGTATATATTTCCATTGACATCGTGTACAGGTTGTTTATTTGTTCTGTCAGATTAACCAAATATTGTGTAGGCATAGACAATACATTTGTTTGAATGAAACAGTTACCTCAACTTAAAAATTTACTACATCATCTTTATTTTCTCCCACACAGAACACCTAATACATTTAGCTAAAATATTGAGAGATGGTTACAGGTGGTAAAATGCATTTCTACATCATCTGAGTGCCCCAGTCACTCAGGTATATTTGCATCTCTACTCTTTTGTTGGTTTTGTTCTTTTGAGGTGAAATGTCTCATACTTCCCTTTCAGAGCAAATAAAAGTGTTTGAAGTCTCAAGAATCTCAAGAGTCAAGAAAACCATTTTCTACCAAACTACCCTCTCAACTGGCTTGAAATGAAATGTCAGACTCTCAGCTGAAAAACCCCACAGCAGAGCTTGGTGCCTCTCATTGACAATATCATGAACAAAACTCACAGTGCTGCTGCTCTTTTCTTTACTTTTCCCCATCTATTTTCTCCACCTGTGTTCCAACCAGAGAGTTGTTTCTCTGTGAATGTGGAAAGGAAAGATAAAATCAAGGCCAAATTCAGTTGTTACCTCTGACAGCAGACCAAGAAAGCAGAATCTTTTCTTAACTTTTACATTGGCTTCCCACGCCAGCTGCACAAGTTGTTCTGTCCTGGTAGTTGTTGACAGTAGCTATAAAAAGCATAATATATTCATTTTCAAAATTGTACTTATAAATAACACTGCCATGACAGCTGGACCAGACATCTTCCTGTCCTAAATGAGGTGTGCTTAGGGAGGAACAGGAGAAAGGAGAGAAAAAAAAGCACTTTTTGGCACTGCAGTTCTACTTTTGGCTCATTCACTATATAACCCTATTTCTCTCACTCAAAATTAACTGATAAACAGGATGACATGTAGCAACACCATTAAATGAAAAGAAGACCATCATCTTGAAAAAAGAAGAAAGAAACTTCAGGACTGAGATTTTTAAGTAAAAGACACCAACATTTATCTTGTCAACAATTGGTCAGGAGCTACTGTTGTTATGCTTGTATTTGTAAAGCAAAATAAGTGGAACAGTTTGGGTACTTAATAAAGAAAGAGGGATCTTGAACAACAAATTTATAAGAAATTTACATTTCACAGACACATTCCAGTTCTAATGAAGTTAGGTTTTTTTTGTAAGGAAGTCTCTGGCAGCAAACAGATTCACACATGGAAAGGGGAAAAATACCACTAAACTGAAGCAAACAAACAAAATTAAAACCCCACAATTAGAATAATGAATAGCAAAAAAAGGAAACCAGATTCAAATCTCTGCTTGTTTAGAGATTGTAAATTCCCCACACAGCTTCTTTCTTAAAGCACAGCTTTTCCACTCACTCTCACGAAAAATGTAGGTCTTAGTTCCTTCTCACTTTAGAATGGAAATGTCAACACCCTGCAGATTGGAAGAGAGCATCTCATCTAGCCTATGGCAGCCAGATCCAAAGTGTACCATGGAGCTGATTATTAGAGCCACTTGAGTGGCAAAATATATTCCTCTTATCCAGAGAGTAGGACCTAACAGCTGATGATTTATATTCACTTCTGTGTGACAGAGATCAGCCCCTTCCTTTCCAAACTTGAAGAGAAGGCTATGGAAAAGTGATAACAGCTCCATGACTAGCACATTTCTTCTCACTCCCCTGTATCTGATGGTTCAACTTTTAACACTAACACCCTCAAGGGAGATGATGGGAATCTCTTTAATATTCTGCAGAATTCCAGCTTATGACATCTCTTTGTTCGAGATCTGTAGAAGGAGGCATTAGAAAGCTTCACAAAAAGGCAAATGCAGCAACACAGGAAACAGGGAGGGGATGATGCACTTTCCCTTGAGCAGTGGCCCTTGGCTCTGAGCATCAGATTCCCAGCTGCTGCTGAATGATCAAGGAGCAGGAGAGAAAGCAGATTGCTTTTTGTCTGCAGGAGGCCAGGAGATTAGCTGCTGTGCCTTCCATAAGCATCACTGTAATTGTGGTCCTGAGAAAAAGCCAATACATAACTTCATACAAGGATTAAACTAAATCCAACTTATCTGGAAACTGAAGCAACATCAGCTACTCCATGTCTCGAGTGGCACATTTAGGCACAAGCACACATCTCAACTGGTCTGTAATTTTCCTGAGGCGTTTCCTTTGTTCCAGTAGAAGCCTCATATACACCTCCTGCATTTTAAGGTGCAGAATCATAATTAAGGTAATGAGAAGAAGGTTGCAATAAGTTAATGTTTATTTTCTCCTTGCCCAACCATTGTTATTCAAGTGGGTGTTAGGTGAGCGAATTCATAATTTCAGTTTAAGTGCCATGAAGGGTGCATAGATCCTTATTTACTCGTGCTTATAAGTAAATAAAGTAATGTAACCTCATTCATACTGAGTGCCCTGAAACGATGGCTTTGAAACTCCTTGCTGTATTACAATGCCTGCCTTCCCACAGCCTCAGAGCCTGTTGGCAGGGAACTGCACTGCTGTTGTTGCCTGAGCTGTTCTGTGCACTGCAGAGCACCAGAGACGTTGTCCTGCTGTCCCAAATGCTGAATAAAATCACTAAATATAGCAGCAACACTAACTCAGCCCTATTCCAACCTCGATGTTTGTAAGACAAACAATTACAAACGTTCAGCTACATATAACCAGCTAAATTCTTTGCCACAGTGGGGTCATTTTCCTTGTTCGAGGACCAGTGAATTAGAAACTGTCTCACCTGGAGTCACAGGAACTCAGTTTCTAAATTAAGTTTTCTCTCTGTGCTGTGGAGCAGTAACTGTAATTTAGTTAGCTCAAATGTCAGCCATGGAAACATTCCTCTGAAAGCCTGTTTGCTTGCTAAATGCAAGGTGCTTAATCTCTTGCCATCACAGAAGCCTCTGCACATACTGGAGTTATTTGCTCATGCACCAAATCCCCTAATTAAGAGTAGGAAAGTCATCACAAAAATCATAATTCCTAAAATTAATAGAATGTCTCATAGTTGCAGCATCATGCAAATGTTAACAAAATTACAAAATAACCCATGTAACAATTCAGTGAGGCACAGGGAAGTACCATTGTTCCAAAACAAATGGCAGAAAGTGAAACCAGTACAAAGAAGCCAGGTAAGACAATATTGCTAATATTGGTAGCAGGAGTTCACTCCTGCCTGAGTGATTCCAAACCACTGACATTCTAGTGGATCAACATTTTTCCTTAAAATATCATCTTTGCTGTACTTTTTTAAGTTAGTCTTCACAATCTTTTTTTATAGCAATGACTGAAACAGAAAATCGTGATGTTAAGACTGATATTGCAAGAGTGGAAGGCTCTGGAATAACAAAGAGCATTTTCAAAAATATGGAAATATCATATGGGAAAGAGATTAAATTAGTTAATTCATTAAGTCAATAGGGGAATTAATCATAATCTAATGTACTCCCATGAGGTTGGTCTATGACAGTAGACCCCTTATTCATAGAGCCAACAAAAAGATAATAAGATCCGAGAAAGTTGGGACCTAAAACTGAAATTGGGATGCATACAGAATTTTTAATTCCCGCAGAAGGAAATTTTACTATTTGTTTTGGTTTTTTTAATGCTGAAATAGCATTCGAGGGATTTTTAGACTGTTCTAGCTGTCACTGGTTCTTGACCTAATTAAAACCAACCCACTGCCACCAATAGTTTTCCTGTAGCCAGACATTGCAAACAACAGCTATTTTCATGCATTTTTATCTTCTTAACAAAGTGGAGTTAAAGTCCTGATATTTATTTCCTGTTTGGGAACAACCATGTACTGGTATCCATCTTAACATCAAAGAACAAACAAACACCTGGGATTAGGTTACCCGAAACCCTTAGTTTTCTCCTAAATTTGTTTCATCATTTTGTATATTAAACCACATTCAAGTCAAACTTAGAAAGTTTAAATGTTACAATGTTTGTACACTGAATAAAGTGAAGACTGATTACTTCTAGCTTTTCTCTCTCATCCAAAGTTTGGGTCTTCAAAAGTCATGTGGTTAACGTAGGAAAAAAACCAACCCTGTGATGCAGTGAAGTCAACAGCTTGTTATAGAACTGACAGTCCTTGAAAGCTATTTAGAGAGAGAAAAACAACATGGTTAAGAGATGGCTTCTAGGGGCTTGGTATTTAATAGGATTTCCTACAGAAAATACATGGCAACTTTTGAATATTTCAGACTGTTGCTCCTTAAATGATTTAGCCACAGTGGCTGTGGAGATGCAGGAAACGCCAGCAGTTCAGGTAGGTTGCAACTACATTCAGACAGACAGACAGACAGACAGGCAGTCAGGTTCTTACTTAGACTCCGTATGAAAGACAAAAGTACCAACGAAAGAGATAAAATTTCCAAGGCTGAAGAAGCTTCCAAGGAGTCATTACCCAGTTCTGCTGCCATTCACAGTCCTGGGCTATCAAGGGATTAGGAAATTTGCACACTCTTCTTCTGCAGCAATGGATACTGGAGAAAAGTGCTGCAAAAACAGTCCTGGGACTTGGGTGGTGTTGCTGTGATCAGGCAGGAGGTAGGAGGAAGACGAAAATGGGCTGCTAAAGTGCTGCCTTGTGGGCCTTGAGATTTCTGTAAAATTTTATATTCTGGTGAAAAAGAACTTCTGGATGATTTGTAGCATGCAGGTAATATTTACTAAAGCCTTGAAAAGATTAGCTTCAATGATTTAGCCAAACTGCTAATATTAAAAGTATCAAAACTTAGTTTACACCACATTTTATTTTCAGATATATACAATTAAAGTCGTTACTTAGCTTGAAAGAAATCATGAGTCAACAAAAGCTGAATTTTGCCTTTCTCTGGTCTTGAAGGATTAGCAGCAGGAGGGCAGACTTCCCAAAAGTCAGTGTAAGTGCAGTCGTAGCACAAAAATGGTAAAACATTTTCATGTTTGCACAAGCAGATTTTCAACTGTGGAAAAAAAAATGCTTGCTTTACAAAAAAAAATAAAACTTAAAAAGAGTCAAGATCCTTGTGCCCCAGCCAGCCGGTGGCTACCATCCACCATTTGGAGTGCATTTCCCTCATTCACTGGCAAAAATCTAAATCTTTACTGTTCTGAGGCAGCTTGAAACACTAAAAACCACAATTTCTGCATTTTTGAAGAAAAGAAACAGTTTTTCCATCAAGGTTTTTAGGAGCAGCACTGGGTTCCTAGACCTGTGTGCTTTCCCACCTCAAGGAGAGGCAGTGCATAAATGAATTATGTGGGTTCTGCACTGAGCGCACAGTGAAGAGCAGACGTTCCAGAGTCAGGATCTTTTTGCACATCTTCTCACCATACCAGACCTGGTGGAAAAGGCATCTGCCAGTGTTTACTCCCAACACACTTCCCTATTTGTTCCCCCTCACAAATGGCAACACTTGTGACAGTTGTCTAAACCCAAAAAGCTGTTTTAATATCACTCAGCAGTGCACTGACACTCGAAGGAATCATTTTCCTCAAGGGGATATTTACTTCTTTCTGAAAAAATCCCAGTTGTATATTCATTCATGGCACACTATTCTCTTATATCTTAGACCTTTAAAATAGAAAGATCAATAGAAGGTGGAGGATTTTTACCCTCCAAGAAGTTTATACGCAGTAAATGATCACCCTTGGAGCTCCCTAGTAGGAAAATAATGACTGTTCTTCCTTGTTACTTTGATGAGGAGTGACAGGAAGGTAAGAACATTTTCAGGAGTGCCCAGGTATATGGGACTCTCAGTTTAAGGCAATGAAAGCTTAATTTTCAGATAGTCAACTGAATAGTTGCAAAAACCATAGTACAGAAAGCAGAGGAAAGGAATCAAACATTTACGCCAAGATCAAAAAGCAAAAACCCCACAAAAATTAAAGCTTTGGAAAGGAATGAACCCTTTTGAAATAATCTTCTGAAGAAATTTTCAAAACATGGATGGAGGCAATGAAGGACTGAGATGCTTCTGGCGGCCAGGACTTATTACTCACTTTATTCTTGTAAAGGGACCAAGGCAAATATTGCAGCTTAAATAAAAATGAAAATGGAATTATCTATGAAAGCTAAAAATCAAACTGTGCTGAAGAGAACTCTGCCTCGTGACACCACTGAGGTGTAGAGTCCTCACCCAGTGGAGGTGACAGAGAACACTATTCCTTGGTTGAAGACACGACAGTTTACCTATGGCAGCTTACCTGGGTTGTAAGTTTGACAAGTTGTCTTGTAAAATAATGTCATAGCACAGTTATTTGGCATCCCCATAGGTATTTTATCAGCTTTATCTTTTTCTATAATAAAACAAAAAGAAGAAACTTGAATGTAGGCTGTCCCATGGGCTTACTTTTGTGGAACAGGGTGGAAAAGAGGAGGGAGAGAGGAAGAAATCATACTCTGTAAAAAAATGGAAACCCACTCAATTCTATTTTAAGCATAACTTCTGTAAAAAGAATCATCTGAGCATCAATTCCTATTTAATACAAGTCTCATGATTCAAAACCAGATTGATAAGATAGACTCAAAGTACACAATTTAGTAAATTTTTATATAGTTATATGTCTCTGCCATGTAATTAGCTTTGAAGTAAAATTGGGTTTTTTATCACAAATCTTCCCACCTGGAGAAGTGAACAGGTGCAGAAAGCACTTGTTTTTCTGACCAGGTTCAGTGGGGGAGCGTCTGGACCTCAACTGTTCTCTCTGAAAGTGATTTATACCCCTTTTTCTCCCAAGTGCACGAGAACATCCTCTAAAACCCCACTGCAAACAACTGAATCTAAAAATAGTCATTCTAGTCATAAAGAAACATTTTTCTAGCTGGAAAAACCTGGTAATGAAATCATAACAAGCCAAATACTGCAGATTTCATTGTGGGAGCTTCACTTCATCACAGCAAAATACACAGTCACAACAACACAACGCAGCTGAAGCCTTACCAAATATAAACTCAGCTATCACAAATAGATAGAAAGTTCAGTACAAAAATAACAGGGACAATACTGCAGAGAAAGGAACACTGACAACACAGGCTTTTTTTATTCACTTTTACATGTCCAAAATATTGAACAGAATAAGGAAGAGATGCTTCAAATTATACCCCAAAAAACCTTCCATTAGAGAGTAAATTAAGAAAACTGTGTACCTCAGGGAAACAGAGAGAGAGCCAGAAAAACTGAAATAACACATTCGTGACTCATGACATGTAGATACAATTCATCAATTTTGAAATGGAGAATAATGCAAAATATAGAACAAAACTTGTAATGCCTTGGCAACAGCAATAAGGAGAGAAGTATTAGAAGAGTGTCAAAGAAAGGCCGTGAAGGACACCCCTGATACCTCACAGAGGAACTCGGGATAATACCGAGATTAAAGTCCAGCTGCCTTGTGCTGACAGGCTGGAGTGCAGGGATGGGAGGGAGGGCAAGGGTGCAGAGCATAAATCAACTTGGGGTGAATGCTTTAGTAAAGCTAAAATTTTTAAATGAATGCCATGGAATTAGCATTCAAAATGCTGAGCAATGCGGATTTTGTTTTTTTCATTCCAGGACTGTTTTATTCTGAATCAAGCATTTTACTTTGTTACAGTAGCCATAAAAGAATGATATTTACATTCCTTTATAGGCCCATAAAATTTTAAAAAATAATACATATGCTGCTTAACAAGATAACATCTCTAACAATCCTCTCCCTGGGACTGACAAAGATGAGAACTTTACAATGGATATGAACTGAAGATAAAATAGAGCATTAAAAATAAAATATAGAACAAGATTTATTTTTAATTAATTCACATGCCACCTCCATTCGGTTGATGTACGTGGGAGAGCTGCATTAAGCCTACAATGTTCTTACCCAGAAAAGAGTCAGACCTTAAAATTGTCTCTCTTAAGTAGGTAGGTAGGACAGTGTATCACTGAAAGTTGAGAAGATCTGCTCCATTTCAGACATTCACACTAAACTTCGCTTTTACACAAAAATAAGAACACATACACATCACATCACTGCCTGCTAATTTTGTTAAAGCAAAGAAAACAAATATGGGTAACAGTGGATGTGGAAAATTACACGGGCATACTCACCTAAAAGAGGCTCAGACAAACTATTCAGAACAATTTGAAGAGATTCACTGCAAACTTGCGCATAAGTTCCTAATGTTAGTCTCACATACAGAGATTGAGTATGAACAAAAGGCAAGATAAAGCCTCAGGGACCCTGCACAAAAAAAAGTTACAATTTACTTAAAACTTCACATTCTTAAATAAACGTTTTCAAGCCTAAAAAAAATCACAACATGCAAATTAGAGCATAGGTTCTATTAATTTACAATATAGAATGATGGAGTGTGACTTGTTCTAGGTGTGTACAGACGAAAACTCAATTTTTTAATTTTGGGGACTTCTCATCTATGAACTTTTGCAGCCTGCCTTCAATCTATGCAAACTTTTATCATTCACAGGGGCTGGATAATACATTAACAACTGTTTTTCCACAGCTTCATAAGATCAGCCAGGACTATGCCAAATGGGACAGACTATCCCAAATCCTCGGTGAAGCTGCTGATTCTGTGCACCAGATGGACACATGTGACTCGTGGTGATCAGATGAGAGACACAGGGCCTACAGCTCACAGGATCTGTCTTACTTTCTTGAATCCATCTTGAAAGGATGGGCAAAGTCCTACTAAACTCTTAAAGAACTGACCCATCAACCAAAATGGGACCTGTATTAGAGGTGTGGTGAACGAGATCCACAGGGATAACCTTTAAGACATAGGGATGCCTTAGAAACTGGGGGAAAATTAAGGAGATACATCTTGTGCTTTGAGATCCCATTTTTATTACAGCAGGTCAAGCACTGAGACAAATCCTAACAGCTCTACATCCAAGTCTGGCAGCATCACATCAAACAAATAGCGTGGGGAGAGCCATGCTTTTGTAAAATTACAGATCAAAATCGAAAACATTTGCAAAAGGAGAAGCAGAGGCAAACGCATGAGGAATTGGAGGAGCCAGAGCAGAAACTGGCCCCAAGCCACAGTGAAGTTTTTTTTCACTTCAAAGCAGAGGAACCCAGTGGGATGATCGAAGCACGATCTGTTGCTGGCAGCAGCATCTGTGCAGACGACTGTGGGCTGCACTGGCCTGCCTGGCTACCACAGCTGAGCACATGAATCACCAGCTCTCTCCCACAATTAAAGAATTTCCAGTAATAAATTCTGTTTTCTAATTTTCAAGCAGCATGGCACCAGAGCTTGGGCCAACAAACCATCAGTCACAGCGTGGCCTTTGCTGCAGAAAGCAACAGTGGTGACACAAATGACACCGTGAGCAGCATCAGGAGCACAGGTTTATTTTGGGGAACTGGTCAGCTCCTATCAACTCTTCTAGAGCGTCAGTGGGCCTGAGATCCACGGTGTGAATGGAAAGAAGTCACCTACAGGGGTGGCACTTGACCATTTACCAGAGTGAACATTGGTGGAGAGATTATCTAACAATTAGATGTTAACAAAAAATTTGTGGGAGAGTAAGAAGTCATCCACAGATTCCCTCTATGTCATAACCACAAATATCTTTGGACAAATTCCATAAAGTGTAATATTTTTATTTCATTTTTTGTGATTTTATGGGAATATAAGATTTTCTCTCCCTCTGTTTTGTTTTTCCATTATTTTTGTAGGTGGCTTCTGTTATATTACAGACCACTGAGAAACCCAGATGGATTTGGAGACTGCATGGTTCCTCCTAGTCCCCATTAATTGAATGCTTCTTAATAATCCACACAGTAATTCTGATGACAAATTTAGGAGAAATTTGGGCCAGATTTTTCACTTAGTTTTGCATGCCAAATGTTTTACAGACTTTTTTTGGGGGGTGAGGGGGTGTGTAAAAATTGGCATTTTACATTGAAAAATGCCTCCCACAAATCCTAAAATAAGAAAAAAAAAGATGGTCAGAAACTTCTGCATTTGTCAGTTCCTTCAACCTCAGGAATTTGGTTTGCAGTTAAAAAAAACTTATGTCTTATGGGTTCTAGTGTTTAATATTGATAGATTTGCTGGTTGACTAGAGGATACCTTCTAGCAGATGTCATTTTCAATGCTTCATATTGCTGGATTCTTACCCTTTGGTAGCAAGGCAACATTTACTAAAGAAATCACAATCTTTTCATCAGTCACAGTAGCACTGTAGGGCCAGGATCCAGCAAATAATGGTTATGAAAAATATGATCAGGTCTGTCAGACCACAGACTGGGAGAGATGAGCTCCAAGTCACCCACCCACAAGCATAACTTCACCCCTTCCAAAGATATTTCAGCCTCGAGATATCAAAATGCAGAGCTTGCAACAGACTGAAACTGAAACTTCAGGCTTCCCAGAGAACAGTTCCTATTTTTACACGTAAATTACATGCATTTCCCCTCAAGTTTTGCTGCTCAGTAATGCAACTTGAAAAACAATATTATTGTTGCCACATGGTTTCTAGGAGGAAAGGTAGACAATTTGCATGAGTACATGGTTTTTTCCTCTAAAAATCATCATTTAAATTTCTCGTTTTTATTTGCGGATTTGTATTACACTGGAGAACATTCTGCAAAAAGAAAATGACAACTACCATGACAAAGTCCTATGCTGCATTTTGGGCTCAAAAGTATTTTCAGAGAATGGTTTGGCCTGGAAGTGACCTCGCAGATCATATGATTCCAACCCCCCTGCCATGGGCAGAGACAAAAAGGACAAAGTTTCTCTGCATATATACTGGAAAGTGATATCTAATGCTGCTATTGGACTCCTTTGTTGTAGATTAATGCATTGATGTTAAACTACTTCAGCTAAACCTTTTCTCTACGAGCTAACAGGAACTTCTGAGTTTCAAGGCAGAAATTTTTGTTTCATTTATATTAAAGAAGACGTTTGGCTTTGTCAGCCAAAATGAACCAGGACACCCAGTTGTGGAAAATGCCAAAACTCTGCTATTAAAAGTTACCATATAATGCCAGCTTCTGTTAGCACAGGGTTTGCTGACATTTACCCACCACTCAGGATTTACAGAAGGCCAGAGATGTGCAAAGCAAGGAGTGGAAGTGGGAGCCCTTTTCCTTGCCCTACCAGAACCTATATAACAATTCCTTTTTCTCTTTGGAAAACTGGAGGTCGTGACCCTCCTATGGGGCAGTAAGTGACAGAAAGAATAATGAATTTCAGGTGTAGTGTGTAAGGAAGAACAGATTTCGTCTAGATCTGTCCTTTATTGGCCACAATTTGCAGTTTGAGCCAGGTGATAAGTTCACTATATGAAAGCTGGTTTTGCTCAAGAATATGTTCCTGTTTTTGCCTCCTTTCTAAGCATTTTTGAAGGCAAATCAAATGAGTCACAGGCTCAGATGCAGGTAGGTCTACATTTACCACTGTGTGGAGAGAAGAAAGGATCACAAGAAGAGACAAGGACAGAATGTAATCCTTGCTGATAACACAAACAAACAGAAAGCACTCTGAGACACATCAGTTGTTCTGACAACAGCCACCACCAAGAGAACTGTGCTTCATTGGTTTATTGCAGAATAAAGCCCTGCCATTTCACACAGGTCTGATTAAGCAAGGTGACAGATCAGCTTTGAGCTATGTATTTCGCCATGAGGTTGGTGGATGTCTCTTCTACATGCATGACTGTAACAGACACATGAGAATAAAAATAGCTGTCTTACATATATTCATATCTATTGTCCCGTTTTGAAACCCTGGAGGACAAATGTGAGTTGTCATCTCCCTTCTTTTCCCCCAAGTCAAATGGCTTTGAAACAGTAATGAATACCAGAATTAACAGCTCTGGATTAGCCCAAAGATATGAATAAACTCAGTGGCAATGTTACAAGCCACAGCTTGCAAAACAGATATAGAAGATACCAGCAAATGTTGCCTTAAAAGCACAAAATTATTCTGAGGGATTTTACTTAAGAGTAGTTCCTGTAGGGTCTACAGAAAGGAAAAAAAGCAGGATGTCAAAAGAGATGACTGTGTAACCTTCCAAAGCAATACAGCTTCCTATCTCTGCCACATTACTTCCACACAAGAATGTAATTTTAACTTGATTTTAACTTGAACTTATTGTATTTCAAGGAAATTTACCTGATAAGTAAGATTGTTTAAGGGGAACTTTTGAGTTCCTCAAGTAAATTTTCCACTAATGCCTAGATAGACAACATGTTCCCCCTTATATCTTTATTTATTTCTTTACTTTAAGATCAGGAAGGCATTAAGCCTCTTGCAGCCAGCAATATGTAAATGGAATCATATAGCTGACTGCAGCACAAACCTGGGTATTTTCTCCAAGAGTGACTGATAAAAGTTCCTCTTGTCTTGTTTTAACAAATGCTGTCCTGTGGTTGATTCACTTTGCACAAAGTTGGGATATTTGCAAGTACACAGCTACTTAACATTCCTGTACAGTCATGTCACCATACGAGCAGCAATAAATAATGTCACCCATACAGCTCAACAGACCAGTGCTAGCAAGGTTATTTATTTCTGGGCAGTCAATCCTGAGGCTTTTTAATGCATTGTGACTCTTGAACTCATCAGTAGATTACCCTCAAGGCAGAGCAAATTAGAGAATCTGCTTGTTCTCTGTCATTGACAGACATAACCATTTATAGCAAAACAAATTCATAACAAATTTAACAAACTGGGCATTTACAGTAAAAGAAATACAGGTTTCATGGTAAGAAAGCATATTTATGCTCCACAAGGTAGTTAACATACTTAGTTAATTGTCAGTAAAATTGTCAATACTTAATTGCTATAGTTTACTAAAGCTGTTGGAGTTAAACTAGTAGTACTTTTTTCTTCTGTAAATAAATAGGATTTTTCCTCATCAAGATAATTTAACAGTTCCTTAAAATATTTATTTATCCAGTGGTACATAGCAATTTGTGGCTGAGTGTGCAAACATTACATAAAAGTGTTAAGTGAGTGTTAATGTGAGGGAAAAAAATCCCCAAACTCTTCTCCAGAAGACTTTTACTATGCATCTTTAGCATCCTACTTCAGAGCTATCACTAAACACACTGTTAAACTACTAATTTATTTTGAAAGATATCATTCAATATTAACTAGGCCCAGCACAAGCAGGAAATTACGTTGGTGTGTACTTACAGTGGCATAATTAAAGCAGTTTCACAAGCAGCAAGATTAGTGGAAGCTGGTTTCTCATGGGCTCCTATTTCACAGATTCTTCTGGGTCTAACACAGATCAAGACTGAAATGATGCTTTCTAGAATTGGTTGTTCTTTCTCTTGATATTCTAAATATAACATAATGTGAACCCCTGAGTTAATCTGTAGGATAGATTTGAAACTCTTGTCAAGTTTGGCTGAAAATTTTTTGACATGTAAAAAAGGTAAAGGCGAGGTGGCAGTGGAAAACCACCAACAGGATTTCCTGCCTCCTGATGGAGTTTGTGTCTATCAGTCATTTGAGGCCAAGATCTCCAAGGAATCCAGTGCCAATTAGGATCCCTGATTCCCAGGCCCCCAGATGCACTGTCTGTGTGATGATATCAGGCACATGGAAGGAACAGCCAATTATTGCAGCAGTGAATCCTTCACTTCAGCACTGCAGAGCTATTTACAGTAACTCAGTGACAGTGAGACCTCTCAGCTGCTGGATCAGCTACACCAGTGCCACAAGACCTGGCCTTCTGTTGAAGCAGGATTTCCCCTCTCTTGAGCCTCAGAGAGTTCAGTTCCGTGGGCTTTAGGCAGGTGATTTTCAGATGTGGATGTGTGTCAGGGAGATGATACAGATGAAATGATTTCTTTTCTTTAGACCCACGTTGAAAAGCTTCCTTTTCTTAGGGACTAATATAAAAGTTAGGTTTTGATCCCTTGGTCTAAAGAGGCAGATAAGACATGTTCTTGAACTTCAAAAACCTCTGAAAGTTTGCTGTAGATTTCTATAAATATTTTAACAAAAAAGAAGTGTTTCTTGTCCTTTTCCTTTTTAACCTAAAGATTTGCTCAGATTAAACACCTCATGGAGACCTATTTTGTTTATGTGTAGTCATTTTTGCATGGTGTTTAAAAAAGCCTTTTTCACTGAACACTGCTTGTTAAGATTGTATTCTTGCATTTTCCTGTACAACAGATAAGAGAAGTGTCAGTCACCTCATCACAACCCCATTTACCATTAAATTTAAAAAGGGAAAACCATAAACATATCAATTTTTCTTAGTCTTGCTATTCCTCAGCCAAAACACTCACCTCAAAAATCAGAGAAATTATTTCATAGCTGTTTCTTGATGTTTCAAGCTGATTTTCACAAACAGAATGATCCAAAGATCCACAGACATACATTCATTTGCAAAAATGATTCATCCTTGCACAAAAAATACACTCAGGTGGAGGAACCAAGAATCTGAACAAGATTCTACATGAAAATAAACCTGGACACTTCATTTATTGACATGACTTCGTATTTAAGAATTTCTCTTTGAATTCAAAGCCAGCAAATTTTAGTATTTTCAGTGCTGTCTTTGCAAGGAAGAGAGAAGAAACTGCCCATTCCTTGTACAGAATTCAAGGTTCCTTGTACAACCCTAGCAAATCTGCAGGAACTATTGCTTCTAAAGTGCAATCTCATGCTGAGGTGCCCAAAACAGTCCAATTCCACGTTTGCTACAGATCTGCAAGGAGAAGAAATCTCTGTATAATTCTATTGATTTCTGAGCTCACAACACCTGTGCAAAGTTCTGCCAGTCTGGCATTTAGCCCTGTTATTTTATGGCTATTTTAGGTGATTTTTCATTGGTGTCAGCTCTTGTCTGTCACAGTTTCACCAAGAAGTAGCTGCAGCAGGACTGTGACCCTGTCAGTCAAGTGCTGCCTACACACAGAGTTGGCTGTGGACACTCCCCCCTTCCCATTTTGCTATTCCTTTCCTAATAAATTTCACTACGACTTTGCCTCTGATAAGGACAAAACAAGCCCAAACATTTGATAAGGGAGCAGAATAAAGGCTCTCTTTATTGGCAACATTTTCCTGACCCATGGTTTATTACATATATTACCTAGTTCAGGTTCAAAGGAAAGCTTCACTCGCCATATCCTTTATATGGTTTGAGGCAAAGACAATCTAAAAAAAAACGTGAAAATTTTATTCTAAATGTAGGTGGGTTCATATCTTTCCCCCAAAAAATGTCTCCTTAGTGTTTTAAAATCGTTATGGAATACCTTTCTTTTCTCTTTTTGGCTTCAGGAGGTTTTTTTTTCTTAGAATAATACAATGGAATTGTTTGAAAACCAGTTTTTATAATCTGTTTTAGCACTTCAAGAAAATTAGGGGAGATGAAATTTCAAGAGTGTATATACCCCCACCAAGAGATTAAAAAAAATATTTGGGAAAATGTTAAATTAAAGTGCATTTTTCAAGGATTTCAAAGAGGAAAAACTACAGAGAGCCCCACAGATACTTATCTTACAAGACATTACTTACCAACTAAACCAAATTCCCATTAAAGCTTTGCATCCCATACTTCTGAAAAATCCAAGTCACAATCTGCTGCCACTGGACATGTCTGGCATACAGCAATTTAATCTGCTTGCTAATACCAGTCCCATGGGGAACTTTGAGCATATGGCCAGAGATCTTAAATTAAATCTGTCTTCAACCAAAAGCCCCAGTGTGGAGGGGAGAGCACAAAGGGCTGAGATCATAAAGATCTGTGTTTGCTGAGCAGCTGAGCTGATGACTAACACTGGGCTGAGACAGCTTTCAACTATTCAATTGTCAGACACGACTGCCAAAATCCCAACTTGATCAGAGGCAACTGTGATTTACTATTGACTGCAACAACAGGGCCTGGCTTCTCCCAAAGAGTTCTTCCCTACCGTGCATCAATTGAAGCCCAGGGCAGGAGGGATACATGTCAGCAAAACCACAACTATCTCTGAGAGATACTAAGAATTATTATTTCAATTATTTTCCGATAGTACTTTAAGCCCAAATTCCATATTGTAACTGCTTCAAACATCAGCCCTATGTCCATAAGCTTAATTTTAAAAAATCAAACTATTTACAGTTTCTCCCACTCAATTTGATCTACTGCTAATAGTGACAGAATTTCTGTCCTACTTTGAACATATATTGGTTCTCTAAGCCTTGAATAGATCACAATAATCCAGAAATAAACATTAAAGAATACAGTAAGGGGCACAGGAAAAAAAAAAATAAAAACCAAGCCTACCAATTATAATCTTTGTTGCTCCTCATTTACTTTGATACGCTTGGTTGCTTTTATTTCAGCTGAATGATTCCAAACAATAAAGTTAACACTCCAAAGCTGTGTCCTGTCAGTACATGTTTTAAGAGTGTCAGAAATTTGACTAGTTAAGAGAAATGGTTTTGCTGCAGACTGCCCACTGGCAGAGTTACTGTATGCCAGAGCAGTTTAGGACTCCATTTTCCTGATCAAATAATTAATCATCATCTTCATAGTTTAACTGAAGGATGTTTCCCTCATGCCTAATAGTCACACCAGCATACTTTTTATGTGACATTTAACAGGTTAAGTAGTTGGCATATATATACTTTATAAAAAACAGGTTTTATTTATATATTCCAAAATATACTTTAAATTAGTCAGTGATTAAAGAGCTCTAAAATTCACTTTAAACTCCAGTGAAGTCAACAGAAAGACTCTCCCCAAAACAGATATTGACTGGGATCATCACTATAAATTTGAAACATCTCTCCTAAAAAGCACAGAAGCCTCTCTTCTAAAAAGCCCACGTTGTGTGCCTACAAACAAGTTCTCCATGGAGCTCCTGTTTCACTAAAGATAACTCTTAGACAAAGACCTGGCATGACAATTGTCACTGTGAAGAAGATGTCTAGTATGGCCTCGAGATTTACCTTCAGTATCTGACAAACAATTGATTTATAGAACTGGAAATAGATTACCCTAACATAACAATTGTTCCATGCAATATAAAACTAACACTGAAATATAACCTGGCAGCTGTCAATCAGATATGGACTTGGAAGATATGTCCTTTGACATAATTCAGTTTCAGATATCCCTGGCTATCGTGGGGGTCAGTGAGGTCTCTCACTGTTTAAATAATACCTGTCTTACAAAAATCTCGTGAAAATATTTTCACATATGATTTTAACAGTGAAATTTCTATCCTGCTTTTAAAAAACATATAGAATCAAGGTGACAATCCTTTATACTTCTAGAATTGAAAAACTAAAAGATTATGCTTTTTGTTTATTCCACTTCACAAAGAACATCATATTTAGTAATCTCTTTAGTCCTGTCTTAGCAAGCATGGAATTTCAATATTACAAATCCTTATTCATGAAAAAAGTAAGATTTTTTAAATGTTTACCAAAATAAAACATGAGAGAGAGGACACATTTGATGGCTCCAGCCATGGGAATTTCCAGCAGCATCCCACTGAACTTTTGTAATTGATTTCCATACAGGGTTCCCTCAGTTTGCTACAGACCCCAGCTGCCTGCAGAGACACAGGACACGAGGGGAGAGGAAGAAGGCTCAGCTATGAGAGCTCAGATTTGTCCTGTCTCTGGGAATGCCTCTGTAGCTCCCTCCAGCACAACCATTTCTTCTGCAACAAAGATACAAACCCAGACCTCAGATCATTTTTCGTGCCTGGGGAAGAGAAAGGAGAATAAAAAATATTTGCAGGAAATAGATGCTATGTTTTCAAGTCTAAGCTGAGTATTTATGTTACACGCAGCACTGGAAGCCAAGCGCTTTTCAAATTGGGAAAGTGAATCATCACAAACATTTAGGGTTAAATCCGTATATTTCAAGTCAGTGGTTGACAATGGATTTCTCTGCTAGTGCTAAATCAGGTCTTATGGTACTGTGGCACTCTGGCAGAGAATTGGAGTATTAATAAAAATATTTTGCACTCTGCTTCTCATTAAAATTTCCGTGGGTTTTTGTACAGCTGTATTGGATTTACTATTCCAAGAGAGCAGCAGAAGATCCCTCAAAGATGTACAAATCATCATGCCTGTGTGTCACTGGGAGGTAAAAGGAAGTGAAAATATTAAGAATATAATCTGGATTTTTCCTATAAAATAGGAGCATATAAAATATATCATGTTCTAGTTCCTAAGAATCAATAAAGGTTTCTGCAAGAATAATAATATTTCCTTTCTATCAAAGCAGACTTTCCAAACCTGATAAGAGTATGAGGGTTCAGGCTTTTTCTTATTATTTCTTTCCTTTACCCCTGTAAGGAAACCTGCAGGATAAATTGTTTGAAATACTGTAGTTAGTCTACAGAAGGGTATATCTGATTTTTTTCAGTATTTGGCACAAAGAAGTTACTGCATGTCACTTCAAGGGTTGTTTCAGAGAATATTTAATTGTGACAATAGTGGACTTCTAATTTTACCTTTCAAAATTTATAATTTACACAAAAGGACAATTATTTTTATCCCTTGGGGTTAATTTTGCAATGTAAACTTTCTAATTTTTGCTTAGCTTACATCTCCAGCATTATTAATACCTAGCTGTACTAAAATTCTCTTCATTAGTAGTTTTGAAAGGACTTAAAATGGTGAAAATGTCTGGGGCCATGAAATTTATACAAAAATAGTCCAAACCACAGACACCAACTAGCACAAATTTCTTTTAAAACAGCACGAAAGAGATATATTGCAAAAAAAAGGAATTTCTCTAAATTCTTTCAAGCACTCCCACAGTTATTAGCATTTTCATAAAATTAACTTGCAGAAGACTCTGCTAGTAAAATTAGAATTCTTTTTTCTGTGGCAGCAAAGTCTATTAGGGATATTGATAAAATGAAAGACACTTCTGAGCTATTATTCAGCAGCGCTAATAGCTTTCCATGTCTGAAGATTAGCTGCAATGAAGTATCCATGAGCATTTCAAATCCAGCCCTGTGCTCACCACTCCAGATCAGGCTGTTCAATTACATTCACGAAGTAGATGAAGCGTTGGTGGATGGGTGTGAGTTACACTGTACACAATACATGAAATTATCGCCATTATTAGCAGGATGTAAATATCTGAAGCAAAAATACGGATAACAAACTGCTTATACCATCAGCAACTTTCATAAAAGAGAGGGTCTCGTGCATAATCCAGACACAAGCAATATTGACTCCTGCTCAACTGAAGACAGGCCATTATTTCTCCCTCTCACCCTTCCAAAGGGATAAACACCAGAAGGTTACAAGCCTATTTGTGCTGTCTGGGTTCCAAGTACATCAGGCACACACCTAAAAATTGATTAAATATGAGTTCTTATCTACCTCAATATCCCTGACAAAATCCAGCTGTCTCTTCCGATGCAGCACCTTTGCAAGTTGTCACTGAACCAACTTTGTCTTCAGTGACAGTAATCCTAAAGTTTTAGTCCTAGGATTATTCTAGAATTACATATTTTTCTAAAGATGAAAATGAAGTTTCTTTCTTTCAGGCCTTCCCACCTTTCTCCTACAGAACCAGGGCTGAAAGTGCAGAGAGCCATGAGCACAGCCCTTGTAGAGTCTGTGAGCAGGCTCTTTATTACAGAAAAAACTTGAGGGATCCTTGTTAGTTCTGGGTTTGTCTTGCAACACACACAAAGATCACCTGGAGAGAGCTATTCTATAAGAGAAATATCTCCTGTTCTTCAAATTATAAGGCCCTTTTACCTTCCTGTTTAGGCAAGCCACAATAATTCTCCTTTGTTGTTGCCTCAGACACAAGGCAAAACTGCCATCAACCACTTCATGTCACTGCGTATTAACTGTGCCTCACACAGACCCAGTTTCACTGCAGCTTTCTTCCCATATGTGATGAGATACACTTGAAAGGCTTATTTATTTTTCTTTTTTTGCTTGGTCAGTCAAATTGTCCAGCACTGGGGTTTGCAAGGCTGCATCTACTTCTTTTAGCCACCATTTGACAAATTTCAGCACATTCAAACCACAGTGCAGAGCACAAATTATTCTGCAGCCGCAAAACTTCCACGCAGAGTCTGGCTGCCCGTGAAGTTCTGGTCATCAAACTTCTTGCAACATCTCCAAATTCCTCAGTGTAAGTCCCTGCACGTGGTGTGCACATAACCTGCAGGGAGCACCGGTGATACCTAATCTGCCAGCTCTAAACACACAACAGTGTCCATGATTTCCCCCTTCTCTTTCCCCGTTAGGATGAGGATGGGAATCTCTGTGGAGAAGGAGGAAAAAGAACCTGGTCCCATCCCCTTTGTAATCTCAGGGAAGTGACCACAAAAATCTGTTTCTACTTCATACTTTCATTGGGCTTTAATGAAAATGAAAGCTCATTCTAAAGGACAAAACTGAAGCTTTTTGAAACATCTATAATTCCAACACTGAGCTTTTTAAAACTTCTGTTGCATTTCAAAAACCAGCACTTGGCCCATTCACTGCAAACTGTTGAAACACTTAAAAATCTTTGGACCTACTTTATTTGCTGTATATCCTGACAGTGTGGTAATCCCTAGATTTTGTGTAATCAGCTGAAATGGATGCAGTTGGTGTAGACTATTTCAAAATTATTTGAAATAATATTTCCATTTCTGAGAGTGCAGGGGAGATGCACAACTGAAAGACCATTTATAGAAAAGTGATTTCAGCTAAAATGGATGCAGCAAACCTCAGTGGGTAAAGGTAGTAATAACAATGCAATATCTTTGCCAACAGCCAAATGCTGCTTAGAGAATTCTTTTTCTAAAGAAAAAATCTTTTTGAATTGATAGGATGTCTTAATACTTGAGATGAAAGAGCATTTAAATGAGACAGAACCAATTTCAGTAATTATTAACTTCTTACAACTAGGGATAATATCTGAGTCAGGTCTTTTTTTTTTTTTCAATGCAGGCAATGCAAACATTTAAATGTAGAAACGAACAGAATATTGCTATGGAGTCTTTCAAAATGCCATAGGAAAGCAACCTCCAGAAAGAGGTAGATCCACCAAGCAGTGTGTTTATAACAGTTCAGACTCTTTCAGCCTCACCTTACAAGGTCACTAAATTTGCTTTTGGTCATACGTAATTATTCAATGACTTTTTCATGCCATTTTCCTCAAAACTGGTGAGAAAACTAAAGGTTTCTGCTCATCCCCTCTTCCACAAGCAGAACAAATGAGGAAATAGCAGTGTGACTTTTTAAATTTCAGTTTTCTCAGGCAAGTAGAGCATTTATCTTCCCCCCTCAGGGTAGAATAGGAATCACATGTGTACTGGAGTAAATGACTCATGATAGCAAGGGAGTAGAATAATCATCCATTTCTATTCCAATGGCTGCTCCAGCCCTTTTCTTTATGAACAGGGCAAATGAGGGAAGACATGGAAACCTCTGAAACTGCCACTACCATTCTGCAAGGATTCCTTTCCACAAGAGATGAACTGAAGGAAAACAAGGGCAGTATCAGAGATCTCCCCCTCTCTCTTTCCTTCACACACAACTGACTGGATTCTCCACAATTTTTTCAATGCCAGCAATTGCTCTTTCAATAATAAACTGAAAAGACCCAGATTAAAGCTCCTGGTTTTCAGTTTACTGAAAATAAGGCATGAAATTAGAATATTTTATAGCTTTTGCCTTGCAGGGCTTTTGTTAGAGTTCAGCATGAGGAAACAAGCAAAGACATAACTTTGATTTGTGTGCACTGGCGAGTTTCCCAGCACCGTAGTAGAAACAGCAGGAGCTGGAACTTAAGACATGCAGCTAAGCATGGAGCCTCACCTGGGAAAAGGAAAGGAAAAAAAAACCAAAAAA